>MCJB01048483.1:0-39313 GCA_002018475.1 Nicotiana obtusifolia
GTAAACCCTAGAGTTTGAGGAACCAAAGAAAGGGCTGAGTTATCTAACAAGCAAGGTGAGTTTATTGCTCTATTTAGTACATGTTTTCTACTATTAAGTCTTGATAAGTCGTTCTATGTGTGTAAGAACTCACGGGACGGTGATCGGAAGCCGTGAGTTCGAGTTATTCACTTGTAGCGGACTGATTTGTGAACTGTTTTGTGTTGCTGTAAAGCTGCGTGTTTCACTACTTATTTGTGGAGTTTTGGAGGAGGAAGGGTGTGGAGAAACACCATATATGTTTAGGGTTGTGGCCTGATAGTTGTTCATACCATTTCCGGATCGTTTGACACGACTATAGTGGCCATTGTACGTATGAAGTGATTGGTTTGTGTGTGGACTGTTTTGGGAGGTTCAATATGATTCTTATTGATGTTGTTTGGCTGTTTGGTGGATGTTTTTACTTGTGTGAAGTCATATATATAGGGGAGGTGCTGTCCATTTTATTGCAAAATAGGTTACAGTCGATACATAATAGCTGCGACGCCTGAACGATAACGCTAGTGTCCTTTCTCTTATTGTACACTAAGAAGTCGTGGAAGTTTCATAGCTTGNTCTATGAGTCTAGTTTCCAATGCTTCAAACTGTTTGTCAATACGATCTTGGAGTATTGAGATAATTATATTTCCGTAGAACTGCGCAGGCTGGTAGGTGACAAGTAGGTGCATCACCTACTTGCCAAAAATTAAGGGCAAAAATTTAAAAGCCCAAAGTCGGTTTAGAGAGGGGTTTTAAAAGCTTCTAAAGCCAGATAATTCACTATTATTTCACAGCTTCAAAACCTAAAAGAAACCCTGCAACCCCTCCCCAAAATAATCCCAAACAAACCCTAATCGATTTTTCCCTCTTTCAATTTCTAGTTGAAGGTAAACCCTAGAGTTTGAGGAACCAAAGCAAGGGCTGAGTTATCTAACAAGCAAGGTGAGTTTACTGCTCTATTTAGTACATGTTTTCTACTGTTAAGTCTTGGTAAGTCGTTCTATGTGTGTAAGAACTCACGGGACGGTGATCGGAAGCCGTGAGTTCGAGTTATTCACTTGTAGCGGACTGATTTGTGAACTGTTTTGTGTTGCTGTAAAGCTGCGTGTTTTACTACTTATTTGTGGAGTTTTGGAGGAGGAAGGGTGTGGAGAAACACCATATATGTTTAGGGTTGTGGCCTGATAGTTGTTCATACCATTTCCGGATCGTTTGACACGACTATAGTGGCCATTGTACGTATGAAGTGATTGGTTTGTGCGTGGACTGTTTTGGGAGGCTCAATATGATTCTTATTGATGTTGTTTGGTTGTTTGGTGACTGTTTGGACTTGTGTGAAGTCATATATATAGGGGAGGTGCTGTCCGTTTTATTGCAAAATAGGTTACAGTCCGATACATAATAGTTGCGACGCCTGAACGATAACGGTAGTGTCATTTCTCTTATTGTAGACTAAGAAGTCGTGGAAGTTTAGCTTGAGATTGGAAAGTATTGCAAGGTATGTGAGACTATCCTTTTCCTTCTTTTGCACGACTCTGACTGTACACAATGCAATGAACGAACCCCAAAGATACTCTACTCTTAGAAGGTAGCAGTACGTATATTGTTTCCCCTCTTATGGGAGGATTGCTATGTTATTATTTCACCATGGTAGTATGACTCTTATGAGTCCAGCATGCATTATCTATTTTACTCTACCGAGCCGCACTATAGTTGGCCGGGTATGGCACCTATTGTGCAACTATACATATGTATATGTTTTACTCTACTTAGTCGCGCTATAGTCGACAGCTATGTTACTCTACCGAGCCGCGCTATAGTCGGCCGGGTATGGCACCTATTGTGCAACCACTGATCAGTTGGGTGTGATGATGAGGAGGCCCACAGAGGCATATGTATGAGATGATGATGGCCCACAGAGGCGTATATATGTATATGATGATTTTCAAAAGGATATAAATATATGTATATGCATATGCATGTCAGGCATGACATGGTTAGTCGCCCTCAGAGGCATTCAGATGGTACAGGTTTTATGTCTCTTACCCTGATGCTTATTATTGTTCTTGCATTATGTTTCCTGTCTTACATACTCAGTACATTATTCGTACTGACGTCCTTTATTTGTGTACGCTGCATGTCGTGCTGCAGGTCCGGGCAGACAGATAGACGAGGCTCCCCAGCCACAGTAGGCTACCCAGTTCAGCGGATATTGGCAAGATCCATTCTTCGGACTTGCCACAGTCTTGGTATGCATTCTGTTTTGGGCATGTCGGGGCCCTGTTCCAACATAAGTTGCATTATGTACGTTTTTGTAGAGGCTCATAGACAATTGTCAATTTATGCATAGACAAGTGATGGGTTGACTTATGTACAGTTGAATTGCCTTGTCGGCAAACGTATGTAATTTGTTTTATGGTTCTGCATTGCAGCCTTGTTGGCTATATTATGTATATAAGTATGATCGTATCATGGTATAATGTCACGTATCATTATAATTATTATTCGAGATTATGTGCACATGACAAGCCTTATAGATAATAAGGAAAGTTAGATGAAGGGTACGCCGGCGCCTGTAGGGTAGGGTCTGGTGCCAGTCGCGGCCCTCCGGCTTGGGTCGTGACAATAAGACTGCTACAAGACGAGTGAAGTGACTTGGTCATGATGGGTATGGGAAAACAATCATGGTGCACGCCCGAGTATTTTGTGTGGATTACTGAAGAAGATCAAGTGGCCAGGACCAGTAGAGAAGGGTTAGCTGGGTTGGAAGACTCAAGAGCAGCTTTACAAATATACCACGAGATCCTACCTCACTATCTTGTAACCCCTACCATGCACCAATGGGTAGTGCCGGGATCAGTTGATCATATGTTGTCGTCGTCTAACGATGACAACCAAATAGTGGAGTAAATACAGATTGAGTTCGAGGAAGAACCAGAGGAGATCCAAAAGAGGAGCCAAAGTATAATCTTGATGATGTCGAGGAGGAATTCGAGGAAGATCCTAAGGAAGATCCAAAAGAGAAGAGTTTGGGAGGAGATTTCAGGGATGACTATTAAGTTGTTGATTTCCATTATGCACTATTAAATTTCCTAAGGGCAACTCTATAAGCCCATGAAACCTTCGTAGACCTTGGAAGGACCACATTGTAGTTGTTGGCAACTACCCCTTATCTTTTGTATCAGTAATGAAGTCTTTGTAATCCATATGTAACCAGTAAATTTCAATAAATAAAAAACCGAACTTGCTCCGGATCTAAATGTATCAAATTTGGATATTTGCCAAACACTCGCTATAGAGGCCCACCTCCAGCAAAGGAGGTCCTTGAATATTTTTAGGAACGCACTTGTTTGAATATGTGAATTAACTGCTCTATGTGATTATATGTGCATTACCTAAGCTAACTTCTACTTTTGTTTTGTTTTCCTATTTTATTGCTTTATATATTTACCCCCGAAACAGAGGCTGATTTTTGTTTATATCTAAACTGGCCGAGCCACCGTATAACCTAAGGTCCAAAGGGAAGATGATTGCTACAGACAACCCAATGGAAATGCTTTGCTGGTAACTGGCAACCTAGGGGGATCAGGGGAAGGGATGAAACTTCGAATGATGAACACGTCGCTCGGATCGAACAAGAGATGGGGTCATTAAGGGAGGAGGTACAACAGATCAGGGAGTTGTCATATCTGGCCGTGACAACGCTTCCACAACCACAACATTTTCCATCAACAAATTCAATCCCTCACCACTTTCCTCCATCAACCTGACAACCTACTAATACCCCAAATACTGCCACTACAAACCCTACCATAACCCAAGTGATACCGCTAGTTATCCCTACAAATCTACCAAATCCTCACATACACAACCCTTATGTTCCCAACTACGTTCAAGCCCCACAAAATCCACCAACCACTATCAATCGGACCCAAACTCCTCCTCGTGACAATATCACTTTCACAAATATCGATATGCATTGTATACGTGCGGCACACGCCGCTACCCATGAGCAATATGTTCCACCCCTATATACCGCATTGGAACCCACTTTCACTATACCTTCCACGGTCAGGATGCCTTATGAGATTGACCAGTATGCTGAAATTGAGAGTGCGCAAAATCCAAGGAAGATGAGTCATTGCCCGAATAACTAAGGGTACTAGGAAAACAAATGAATAACCTGCAAGTTGCTCGAGGGAGAGAGAGCTTAGATTATGAAGATTTATACATACATCCAGACGTTGATATGCCGGTAGGGTACAAGCCTCCGAAGTTTAATATCTTTGATGGGACAGGCGATCCCCACACCCACTTGAGAGCGTACTGTGACAAATTAGTAGAAGCGGTAAGGAATAAGAAGTTGAGGATGAAACTATTCATAAGGAGTCTGACTGGGGAAGCATTCACTTGGTGCACTAGATAGGATCCCAGAAACTAGAAAGAATGGCAACACATGGTCGAAGATTTTGTGAACCACTACAGGTTCAATAATGATATCACCCCGGATAGATTCGCTTTGTGAACATACAAACGAAGCCCTTTGAGTCATTTCAAAAGTATGGTCATCATTGGATATCAAAAACAACTAGAGCACAACCCCTGCTACATGACAACGAGCTGACCAAACATTTCATCCGTGCTCAAGAAGGAATCTACTTTGTGAAGATGATGGGGATGATGGATCCGAATTTCCCTGAGCTGGTCAAAATAGGATATTTACTGGAAGAATGTATTAAGTCCGGGAAGATACATTCAATGGCTGCTATACAGGCTGCTAGCAAGGCTATAGAGTCCGTTCCATCGGCAGCGGAAAAAAGAAGAAATAAGAGGTGACGATAATTTTTCCCTATTGTCAATCGAGTCCTCCTCCTAATACCTACCCCGCAAACACTCACCCTCCAAACCAGCCTGCTTATACCCCAGTGTACAATGCCCAACTATATTACAATACCCAACCACGCTATAATCCACCTCGAGCCAATATACACTCAAATCCACCACGGCTATATGCTCTTGTTCAAACCACGACCCATCAAAATAGACTCGTGTATGCTCCTAGACCACATCCAAACCTTAAAGCCCGAAACCCTAGAAATTCACCCCAATTGCTGAACATTTAGCCTAATTATTTGAGAGATTGAAAAGAGCTGGAGTGCTATTCCCAGTTGAAGGAAGAATCTCGGACCAACCCAATTTCGATGCGAGCGAACACTGTGGACATGACATGGGGATTACTATGGTTTAAGCACGAGATCGAAATATTGATCAAAAGTGGAGCTATCCAATGCACCCCAGCCCAACCAAAACCCACTAACAAATCATAGAAACCAAGGAGCAAACATGATTACCTGGGAGAAGGACTATGATGCAAAGGGCAGTATTTTTACTATCGGGAATGCTGAAGCAGCAAGGACAACTCCTCGGGCAACCCCATTAATCACTATGCAATTAAAGCCACCAGTAATGGTTCAAACATATCAACCACGGCCCGTCGTAACCGTCAGAAAGGATTGGAATCAAGAGTACAAGGCAGTCCCGTGGTCTTATCAGTCGAAAGGAAAGGGAAAAATGATAGTAACTACGGCCGCTCATGGGATGACTAGATGTGGGAGATGCTACACTCCTGAAGAATTGAACCGAGGAAATTCAAACAAAGAGCAGAATCAAAGAAGGAACATAACTGACGCAAAGGCAGCAAAGTTTTTACAAAAGATGTCGGTTAAGGAATATTTCATAGAAGACAGCTTAGAAAGACCCCAACCCACTTATCGATCATGGACTTGTTGATGAGTTCCGACAGTCACAGAGACACTCTGGTGAAGGTGTTGAGTGGAGTAAGCATGCCAGGAAATACCACTAATTAGGCACTGGCAACAACTATTGGGAAGATGGTTGAGGCAAACAAAACCTCTTTTCAGAGGGACGAACTTCCTGTGGAGGGAATAGATCACAACATGGCTCTACACATCATTGTCAATTATGGAGACAAATTCATATCTTGGATTACTAGTCGATGGGGGATCCGGAGTAAATATTTACATGTTATCCACTATGTGAGAATTAGGCATCCACTTGAGACAGGTAAAAGAGGGCCATGTGAAGGTAAGGGCTTTTGACGGGTCACAGAAAGATATTATTGGAGAAATATACCTAGCTTTGTGAATTGGACCCGTTGAGCTCCAGGTATTGTTCCAGGTGATGGACATCTCATCTTCTTACAACTTGCTACTGGAAAGCCCTGGATGCACATGGCTGGGGCAGTTCCTTCTACTCTCCATCAGTGCATGAAATTTGAATAGCATTGCCAGGAGATAGAGATACATGGGGAATGGAGCCGATCAGCTTATTTAGAACATATGGTTCCCTTTATAGAGGGAATGGATGGGGTCACTTTTCATGAAGTCAAGATCATAAGCAACGGAAATAGGGAGGAATGAACGAGACCATAACACATAGTCGCCATATGGGTCAGGATTGGCAGTTCGAGAAATGATGAAGTGTATGTACAGGTCAGGGTCTGGAGAGGGAGCCCGATCAGATGGGATAACTGAGCCAATTCAACCAAAGTGGCAGAAGCGTACCACCGGCTTGGGATACCAACCTACAATTGGAGGAGTATACGGCAGTAACCCTGGGGAGAACGTTTTCGTGCCAGAGTATGTTCTGGGCCCAGGTCAGAGCTTAACATAAGAAGAAGAGATCGTCGATGGGATACGAAGGTTGTTCGTGGCAATGATCGAAGAATGCTACGGCAAAGTTGATATCAAGACACCGACTATTAGAAAGTCAAACAAGGAGAGACTTCGAAGAACTGGACAGCCAGCCCATCTCTGGTTCGCCCGGAGTCTTGGTAGTATGGAATTGTAGTAACTTTTGAAAACTGCATGGTCAATTGAGGCTTGAACAATGCCTGTGATTTTTTGTTAAATCGCCTCTTTGAATGCTGAGAAGTTCCTTTCAATGAAGTAAAGTATTATTTTCATGAAAATCATTGCAAAATTGTATTAATTTTTATTTCTATTTGACTTTTCTTTTTAGTGATCAAATTAATAAAAAATTACGTTCCACAATTATGACATGTAAAAAAATCCTCGAGCACAATGATTCGGACTATGAAGAATATAATGAGAGCATGATGCCGAGAACTTACCACGGGAGATTGAACAGTTAGAAAGCCAGAAAAAGCCATACCTCGAAGAAACAGAGGTGATCAATCTGGGAAATGAGGAAGTCGTAAAGGAGACTCGAATCAGTATTCACCTTGGGGTAGAGTAGAAGGAAGAATTGGTAGAGATCCTCTGACAATACATTAATGTATTTTCCTGGTTGTATGATGATATGCCTAGACTAAGTACTGACATCGTCTCGCATCAACTGCCTACCAATCCCGCCAAGCCACCCATCAAGCAGAAACCCAGGAAGTTCAAACCTGATTTGAGTCTAAGAATCAAAAAAGAAGTCACTAAACAAATAGAGGCGAATGTGGAAAGGGTTACAAATTACTGTACCTGGTTGGCCAATATCGTATCAGTGCCCAAGAAAGACGAAAAGATTAGGATATGTGTGGATTACCAAGATCCCAATAAAGAAAGTCCCAAAGACGACTTTCCTCCGCCTAATATCCATTTCCTTATTGATAACTGTGAGAAGCATATTTACAATCGTTCGTGGAATTTTTCACTGGATATCACCAGATTTTGATGCATGAAAAAGATGTAGAAAAGACAGCATTCACTATGCCATGGGGAGTTTTACTGCTACAGGGTCATGCCATTTGGCATCAAGAATGTCAGTGCCACATACATGAGGGCCATGACAACCCTTTTTCATGACATGCTGCATAAAGAGATTGAAGTATATGTGGATGACTTCATGATCAAGTCACGGAAGAGTGCGGATCATTTGAGTGACTTGAGGAAGTTCTTTGAATGATTGTGAAGGTACTGTTTGAAGCTGAATCCAGTGAAGTGCACATTTGGAGTTCCTGTTGGAATATTATGGGGTTTCATCGTCAGCAAGAAGGGAATAGATTTGGATCTCTCAAAGATTAAGGCTATTTAGGACTTGCCTCCTCCCAAAAGAAAGAAGGACGTAATGAGCTTTCTTGGGAAACTAAATTACATAGCCGATTCATAGCCCAATCAACAGTAATCTATGAACCTATTTTCAAGTTGTTGAAGAAAGATGACGCTACGAATGTCAGAGGAACGCCAAAAGGCTTTCGATAGAATCAAAGAGTACTTATCTAGTCCGCCAGTGCTGGTTACCTAGGAAGCCGCTGCTACTATATTTGTTCTCTTGGATAATGCATTTGGATGCATGTTAGGGAAACATGACAAGACCGGAAAGAAGGAACATGTTATTTACTACTTGAGCAATAAATTCACGCCATATGAGGACATATACACCTTGTTAGAATAGACGTTATGCTTTAACTTGGATCGGTCAGAAGTTAAGACAATAATTGCCAGCAATATACCGCATATTTGGTATCCATACTTGACTCGCTCAAGTACATCTTTATGAAGCCAATGCCTCTGGGAAAATCAGAAAAATGGCAGATCCTTCTCAGTGAGTTCCACATCGTATACGTGACAAAGAAAGATATTAAAGGACAAGCATTAGCCTATCATCTCGCAGAAAACCTGGTGGAAAAAAACTACAAACCACTTACCACGTATTTCCCATGTGAAGAAGTGTTGTTCACTTGAGAAGACATTTCAGAGTCATGACCAAGGTGGAGGATGTTCTTTGATGGAGCTGCAAATTTCAAGGGAGTTGGAATTGGGGCAATCTTAATCTTAGAATCAGGACAACATTACTCGATTTCAGCAAAGATAAGGTTCCTCTGTACAAATAATATGGTGGAGTACGAAGCATGCATCATTTGAATTAGGATGGCGGTCGATATGAGCATCAAGGAACTTTTGGTCATTGGAGATTCTGATTTGCTGATCCACCAAGTCCAAGAAGAATGGACCACCAAGAACGTCAAGATCCTTCCATACTTGCATTGTGTAAAGGAATTGTGTAAGAAGTTCACCAAGATCGAGTTCAAACATGTTCCCGAAATCCAGAATGAGTTTGCCGATGCTATTACAACATTGTCATCCATGATTCAACACCCGGACAAGAACTTCATTGACCCTATCAAAGTAGAAATCCAGGATCCGCATGCGTACTACTTCCATGTAGATGAAGAACCAGATGGCAAATATTGGTATCACGAAATCAATAGGTTCCTCAAGGTGAGAGAATATCCAGAGAGTGACATTAACTGTCAGAAGTGAGCATTGAGGATATTGGCAAATCATTTTTTCCTTAACGGGGAAGTCATGTGTAGGAGGACCTCGGGCTTGGGTCTGTTAAGGTGTGTAGATGCTACTTAAGCAATGAGATTATTGGAAGAAATACATATGGGAATGTGCGGCCTTCACATGAACGGTTTCACTTTAGCCAAGAATATTCTAAGGGTTGGATACTTTTGGATGACCATGGAAAGGGACAGCATTCGATATGTGTAAAAATGTCACCGGTGCCAGATTCACGGGGATTTCATCAGGGTTCCACCGAATGAGTTGAACGTGATGGGTTCTTCTTGGTCGTTCGCCGCTTGGGGCATGTATATAATTGGACCCATAGAACCGACTACATCAAATGGACATTGTTTTATCTTGGTAGCCATCGATTACTTCACTAAATGGGTCAAATCTCCACATACATGGATGTTACCAAGAAGGTAGTGGCAGATTTTGTCCGTAACAACATACTCTGCCGATTCGGGATCCTGAAGTCAATAGTGATCTCATGAGGGAAATTTGCGAGAAGTTCAAAATCATCCATCATATTCCACAGCATATAGACCACATATGAATGGAGTGTAGACCCCAAATGAATGGAGCAGTTGAAGCAGCTAACAAGAACATAGAGAGGATCTAGCGAAAGATAGTGGACAATCACAGGCAATGGCATAAGAAACTATTGTTTGCCCTACTTGGTTACTGCACCACCATGAGGACGTCTACCAGAGCAATGCTGTACATTCTGGTATATGGTATTGAAGTTGTAATACCCGCAGAGATCAAAATGCCATCTTTAAGAATATCCAGGAAGCCAAATTGCACGATGCGGAATGGGTACGTGTCAGGCAAGAACAACTCATGCTCATCGACAGAATACACATTTTCAAATAATCCATTTTTTTTTGTAAACTTTATGACATGATTCTAAAAGCAAATGTTTCCATTTTAAAGGAGGTACAAACCTTTCCTCAAAAACAAATGTTTTCCTTCATTTATACAAGACTTTAATAGAAGCCCATTTAGTAGCTTAAATAATTAATCAACTACGATATAGACAATCCTTTCCCTGCACCTAGCCTAAGTTTAAGGAACTACGTCAGGTAGAATTTAAGGGATGCCTAACACCTTCCTCTTATAATAACTAGAACCCTTACCCGGATCTCACTAGTTTAGTAGACCTTTAAGATAATGATCTTAATAGATTAATAAGTACCTTAGTATACCTTTAAGTATTAGGTGGAGGCTCTTCTTTATCAACTTCAGGGAAACCAAAAGTTGTATTTTGTTTTGACCTGTGCAAAATAGGGTACAACACCAAGTTCTCATCCAATTGCACTAAACTTAAATCCAACACATGCAATTGATGTTCACGATACTCCCGAAGCATGGAAACATAAAATACCATATTAACTCCCGACAAGCTAGGTGGCAAGACAAGCGTATAGCCCAGCGAACCAACTCTCTCTAGAATCTCGAATGGACCAATATACCGAGAGCTCAACTCTCCCTTCTTCCCAAATCTGATTACGCCCTTCATAGGCGAAACTCTAAGAAGAACCTTTCTCACCCTCCATAAGGCCACATCACAAACCTTCTTATCAGCGTAACACTTCTACCCGCTCCTTAATCAACTTCACCTTCTCCAAGGCATCACGAACCAAATACGTGCCCAACAACTTAGCCTCACCAGGCTTAAACCAACCAAGCGGAGAATATCATCGCCTCCTATATAATGTCTCATACGGAGCCATCTGGATACTAGATTGGTAGCTATTATTGTAAAAAAAAACTCTGCTAATGGTAGAAATTGATCCCACTAGCCTCCAAAATCAATACACGGGCTCTCTACATATCCTTAAGGATTTGAATGGTCCACTCGGACAGTCCATCCGTTTGAGGGTGAAATGCAGCACGCAGCTTCACCCCCGTGCCCAACCATGCTGAACGACTCTCCAAAGGTGCAATGTAAACTAAGTGCCCCAATCCGAGATGATAGAAACATACACTCTATACAACTAGAAATTCTCCCTAATGTAGATCTAAGCCAACTTCTCTAAAGTGTAAGAGTCATGACTGGAATGAAATGAGCAGACTTGGTCAGTCTGTCTACAATGACCTGACATCACCAAACTTCCTTAAGGTCCGTGGAAAGCCCACCACGAAGTCCATAGTAATGCGCTCCCACTTCCATTTCGGTATATCTAACCTCTAAAGCAAATCACCTAGTTTTTTATGCTTGTACTCCACTTGCTGATAATTCAAACACCGCAAAACATGCCTAATAATGTCTTTCTTCATCCTCCGCCACCAATAGTGCTACCTCGAATCACGATACATTTTTGTAATATACCACAAGCTATGGGCCTCCTCAAGAATCAAATCCCTTAAACCATCCACATTACGAGCACAAATCCGATCCTGAAGTGCAATAGATCATAACCAATAATCGCCTCCTTAGCATCACCTCGCAACACCATGTCTTTAGGGATAAGCAAATGGGGATCATAATACTAACAAGCCTTAATGTGCTCAAAGAAGGACGACGCACAACAACACAAGCAAGAACTCTGGTAGGCTCAGAGAAATCAAATCTCACAAATTGATTGGCCAAGGCCTGAACATCCATAACCAAAGGCATCTCTACAGCTAGAATAAATACCAAACTTTCCATGCTCTCTGCCTTCCTACTCAAGGCATCTACTCCCCTATTTGCTAACCCGGATGATACAAGATAATGATATCAGAATCCTTCAACAACTCCAACCTCCTTTGCTGCTTCATATTCAAATACTTCTATTTAAATAGATATTGAAGACTCCAATGATGAGTGTAAATCTCACATGATACACCATATAAGTAGTGCCTCCAAATCTTAAGCACATGCACAATTGCTGCCAACTCTAAATCATGGACCAGATAGTTTTTCTAATGTGGCTTCAACTGGCGCAATGCATAGGTAATCACCTTATCATCCTGCATCAATACATAACCAATAGCAACACGCGAAGCTTCATAATAGACAATATACATCCCCGATCCTGAATGCAAAACCAATACTCGAGCTGTAGTCAAAGCAGCCTTGAGCTTCTAAAAGCTCTTCTCACACTCGTTAGACCATCTGAATGAAGCGCCCTTCTGAGTCAACTTGGTAAATCAAGCCACAATAACCCTTCCATAAAACGATGATAGTAGCTAGACAAACCTAGAAAACTCCTGATCTCTGTAGCTGTAGAAGGTTTAGGCCAACTTTGAACTACCTCAATCTTCTTCAAATCCACCTTGATCCCATCACTAGACACTACGTAGCCCAAGAATGCCACTGAATCCAACAAAAATACCCACTTGGAGAACTTTACATAAAACTTCTTCTCCTTCAAAATCTAAAACACAATCCTCAAATGTTGCTCGTGCTCCTCCCTACTACAAGAACATACCAAGATATTATTAATGAACAAAATAACAAAAGAATCCAAATAAGGCTGGATCACACTATTCATCAAATGCATGAAAGTTGCAGGGGTACTAGCAAGTCAAAAGACATCATTAAGAACTCATAATGCCCATAGCGAGTCCTAAAATCCGTCTTAGGAATGGTGAAACCCCTAATCTTCAACTAGTGATAAACCGATCTCAAGTCAATCTTCGAGAATATCCTGGCACTCTAAAGCTGATCAAAACGAATCATCAATGCGAGGCAGTGGATATTTGTTCTTGATAGTGACCTTGTTCAACTGATTGTAATCAATACACATTCTCATGGAACCATCTTTCTTCTTCACAAACAACGCCAGTGCACCCCAAGGTGAAATACTCGACCTGATGAACACCTTATCCAACAACTCTTGCAACTACTCCTTCAATTCATTTAACTCAGTTGGAGCCATACGATATCATAGAATAGATATGGATTGAGTTTTCGGCACCAAATCAATACCAAATTTAATATCCCTATCGGGTGGCATGCCCGGTAGGTCTGCAGGAAACATATCTGGAAATTTTCTCACTACTGGAACTGAATTAAAGTAGGAGTATCCGCACTAACATCTCTAACAAAGACCAGATACGCCAAACACCCCTTCTCAACCATCCGTTGAGCCTTCAAAAATGAAATCTCCCTACTACGAGTATGACCCAAAAAACCCCTCCATTGCAACCTCGGCAACCCGGCATAGCCAACATCACAGTCTTAGTATGACAATCAAGAGCATCATGGTACAGAGATAGCCAACCCATACCCAAATAATCTCGAATTCAACCATGTCTAGTAACAACAAGTCCACCCTCATCTCATAACCACAAACAGTGACCACACAAGATCGATAGACTCGATCCACAATATTAAAATCTCCCACCAATGTGGACACATAAGCAAGAATATTAAGAGAATCACGTGCCATAACCAGACAAGAAGAAAAATATAATGACACAGAAGAATAAGTGGAGCCAGGGTCAAATAATACCGAAGCATCCATGTGGCACATTGGAACAATACTTGTGATCACAATATCTATAGCAACTACCTCTGGCCTCCCCAAGAATTCATAAAAATAGGCTTGCCCTTCATCGGACTGACCTCCACTTCTAGGACGGCCTCGAGCAGACTAGGCTCCACCCCTATATGGTTGTGCGACTAGTGTAGCTGCTGTCTTCAAAATCATAGATTGGGTTCCCTGACATGGTATGCTTCTCAGAAGTCTAGGACAATCTCTCTTGTGTTGACTCAAGTCTCCACACAAAGAAACCTCTCCTCTAGTGAGGCTGCTAGCTCTAAGACTGACCTCAGGTCCTTAATATCTACTGGAACAACCCTGAACCGATGAAGCATGGTATGAAATCTATGTTGGCAGTGCACTGAAAGATGAATGGCCTGAGCGAGCATTTAAATGAATCGCGACTAACTGAAGAATCACGAGGAACCTGATGGGCTGACTGAGCAGGCCTAAAAGGACAGCCTTTACTATGATGCCTTTGGCCTCCAAATGAGACACCACTAAAACCACCTGAATCACGGGGCCTTTTGGCGTCCCCCCTCTCTCTCTCTACTGCCTATGGATAGGCTCTAAGCACCTAGAAATCTCTTCGCGTGTTGGAAAGTAAGATCAGTCGGCATCTCAGACCATCCCATAGCTAATACCTTAGTTGAGGCTCTCAATAATCTCTTGATTCTCTCCCTCTCAGTAGGGAATAAAAAATACTTCATGTCGAGCCAACTCCGTGAACCTCATCTCGTACTAGGTTGGGTCATACCCTCCTAGTGTAGATGCTCAAACTCACTGTGCAACTTATCTCAACGAGTATGTGGAATAAACTTCTCCAGGAAGAGAACTGAGAACCGAGAACAAGTGAGTGGTGTTTCACCATCTGGTCTACTCAAATCATAAGTCTGCCACCATCTGTATGCTAGCCTTGATAACTTGAAGGTAGTAAAGTCAACTTCATTCGAGTTCACCAGACACAAAGTGCTCAGAATCTGATGACACTAATCTAGGAAACCTAGTGCATCCTCAGTAGGTTCTCTACTGAAATAAGGAGGATGAAGTCTCTAAAATCTCTCCATCCTCTTTTGCTCCTCAGCAGTGAAGGCTGGTCTAATCCTGGGCTGAACTGCAACAACTGCCTGTATCAGCAGAACTCCCGGTGTCTGATAACCATGAGCCAGCTGACTCAGGCGGGTACGATCCCTATTGCTCCAGCTAGTTCACAGGCTGGGGACTGCCTGTATCGGCAGAACTCCCGGTATCTGATAACCATGAGCCAGCTGCTTTGGTGTATGTGCGATGGGAGTCTAGCTCCTTCCCTAGCCTGTGAACTAGCTGGAGCAATAGGGATTGTACCCGCCTGAGTCAAACCCTCAAACATACTCAGAAAATGAGCCAAAGTCTCATGGAGTCTTGGTGTAGCAATAGGTCCCTCCGGAGCTTGAGCTAGTCCCAGCGGCTCAATATGATCGGGAATTTGCTCCTCAACCGAAGCTACTAGTGGCTCCACAGTGGATGCTTTAGCAGAGCCCCTAACTGTGGTGCGTGCTCCACCTCTGCCTCAGCTCCGGCCTCTCGCGACTCTGGCCTGGAGTGCTGACGCCTACTTAGCTACTCCGGAAGAACGTGTGCTTACCATCAGTGAAAAATGAGAGAAAACATTCAAACTTCAGGATAGATAATAAAAGAAAGAGAAGTTTTCCTGACAGTCTTGTAGCCTCTCGAAGATAAGAACAGACGTCTCTGTACCGATCCACAAGACTCTACTAAACTTGCTCAAGACTCGTGAGACCTAAGAAATCTAAGGATATGATACCAAGCTATCACGACTCAAAACCACCACCGACCATGATGGCACCTAAGCACATTTGCTAGGCAAGTCAATCATAAAACATTGCAGAAAACAATAACAGATGTAGAATAATGAGTCAGAAAGTCGAACAATCATACTTAAATAGAAAATCCATACAACAAATCCCCGAAAATTGGCGACATTGAGTAATGAGCTCTAATATATGAATACAAGTCCGCTAATACAGTGTACTATCTAAAACAATAACAGTAATGAAAGATAGAAAGTGACATTAGTGACTACAATCAGGAAATAGATATACCTCGGGTCTCAAATGCAACAACAAGCAGCCCTTAATACTTAATTGGGTCCGAGTCTTGAATCTGCACAATTAAGTGTAGAGTACAGTGAGTACAACCAATCCTATATACTCAGTAAATATCTTGACTAACCTCGGCAGTAAGTATCATCAATGATACCCACTTATCAAACCAATTTAATTCATAACATACAAGTACACAACAACAGTACCAAAATCTAACCATGAAGTACATGTGTAGCCAATCAGTGCATATAGAGAAGATATGCACAGGTTTTGTAATAGCTTAAGAGCTTAGCATATGGAGAAGATATGCGCCTAGCATCAATGAATCATCGACAGATGCATAAAGCAAAGATATGCGTCAATAAGCAAGTCAAGTTACACAGGTTGACTGATGTGCCGGGAAATTTCGGCACATTTTGATACTACTTGCTTAGAGTTTTAACTTGTTTTATGTGCAAATTCTACCGATACTTATGTAATTTTAGTGTATTTGAAGAACATCAAGTGTAAGGATCCAAAAGTACGAAAAAGAGCTCAAAAAGCCAACTGAAGACAAGAAAAGAGATCAACAACATCGCAGATGTGAATATGCGATCGCAAACAGCACATGTGGACCGCATATTTCACAAATAAATCGCAAACAAGGACAGAAATCTAGGCACTTCTTTATGTCGAGAATGCGGTTTTGCATATGCAACCGCAAAACAAGAATGCGAACCGCAAAATAGCACTATGAAACCGCAAACGCAAGCAGAGCTTCTGGGTGAAAATCAAGGTGAAGAATGCGATTGCATTTCGCGATCGCATAATCAACATGCGGACCGCAAAACCATAATGCGATGAAGGCAAAACTCCTGGGTTAAATATGCGACAGTCGATGAAGATTTGCGGACCACATTTCTGTTTTGCGACAGAAATGCGGTCCGCATTATTACAACAGAGGCAAATTAGTCCGAACTTCGCCTCGGTTTTTGGGCCTCTATAAACAGGTTTAATAGGTTTTTGTGAGCGAGACCTTGTCAGAATTGAGAGTACAAAGTACGGGCAATTAACTAGTTTGAATTCTTGGAAGCTTTTGGGATCAATTACTTTCTATTTTGTAAGATTATGACAATTACTATTCTTTCTTATTCAATGTTCAGCATGAGTAGCTAAGTTTAAACGCTAAGGTTGTGAACCCTAGATGGTTACAATGGTATTGAGATTTTGATATTGAATATGATTTCAACGGATGATTGATATTTATTTACTTCTTATTCTTCAAACAATTGTTAATGGTTGCAAACATTAACGAACGCCAATTAATTCTATCTTTGCTTGGGAAAGTGGGATAGAATTTGGTAGAAGTAAATAACAATACTCAAGGCTTTAAACCTTGTTTAATAAAATCGCTTAGGAATAAGTGGGTTTTAATTTGGCATTAATTGATTGTTCTTAATCACAACTCTTTTGTATTTGGGAAAATCATAAAAAGGATATATTATCAAATTATTGGAAATATTGGGTAGTAAATTAGGTATCAATTGCATATCAAGAAAGTTATCCGTTGGAACTATACAATATTAATATCAATAGCATTATACTACATTAAGGGGAACACAACCTTGGTTTCTTTAATTCATATTATTTACATTCACAATATTGCAATCAGTTTTCGTTTACACTTAAGTTCAATATTCCTTTTTATTACAAGTACTTGATAGAATTACGACTTAGTCGAGTATTACACTAATTAGATAAACGTTTCACACCTATTCCCTATGGGATTTGACCCCAACCTTGTTGGGTTATTATATTTGACACCGACCACTTACACTATTCTTAAGGTGTAATTTGAGCGTATCAAATTTTGGCGCCGTTGCCGGGGAATACGGATCTGAAATTACTAATTAGTGTATACTTTACTTTACGTCTAATTCTACTCTATTACATGTTGTTTGTTGTGTTTGGTGTAGACAGGGAGATATGTCAGACCATAAAGTTGATGTGGAGATACGGGAGGAAGGAAATCCTTTTGCAGACATTAAGGAGTATATTGAGGATACAAACGCGATTGTACCTCCTGCTATTGGTGCTGCTACCTTCAAAGTGGAACATGGATTAATTCTGATGCTGAAAGCGGAGGGATTTTTCAGAAATTCCACGGATGATGATCCAATACAGCACCTCAGAAATTTCTTAGGTGTTTGTGCGATGCATAAGCAGAATCATGTCTCCGACGATGCCTTGAGGTTGAGATGCTTTAAGTATTCTCTAGCTGGGGATGCGAGGAAATGGCTTCAGAATCTTCCTCCAAATTCTATACGTTCATGGACTGAACTTGTCCGAGCTTTCTTATCAAAATGGTTTCCACAAAGCAAGAAATCGGAGCTAAGGGACAAGATTTTCTTCTTTAAGCAACTACATGGAGAACAGGTACATGAAGCGTGGGATCGCTTCAAATTATACTTGGTGAGGTCTCCAAACCATGGTTTTCCAGATTCCATCTTGTTGGAAAAATTTTAGATGGGTTTGGATCCTATGAACTAATCAATAGCGAAGAATGCAGCTGCTGAATCTTTTATGGACAAAACCTTCGCTAGGGTGACTCAGATCTTAGATAAAATTGCAAAACACAACCAAGCTTGGCACTCTGAAGATTCCACAGGCGGAATTGCGATTGGCTCCCCTTCTATGAACAATTTGATCAAGGAAAATCAAGAACGAGACCAAGTGATTGCAGAACTTGCCACAAATGTCAATGTATTAACAAAGCTTTTCACGGAGAATCAGAAGAAGAAAGTGAATGTGGTTGAGAATGTGCAGCCGTTACAAAATGATGATTATGAAGAGGCAAATTATGTTAATAATTCTCAAGGATGATACAAAAGGTAGCAGTACCAAGGTCAAGGCTCTCAAAATCAATGGAGACCAAACCCGCAAGGGCAAGGTCACCATCAATGGTGAAACGACCAAAGTGGCTCTAATCAAGGAAACTGGAACAGCAATAACAATTTTTCCAATCGAAGTTCCAACCCTTATGTTCCTCCAAAGGGTCAGTATTCAAATCAGGGATCCTCTAGTGAGTCTAAATTGGAGAGCATGCTTGAAAGGATACTACAAAACCAAGAAAAGTCTGATAATTCCATGAAGAACATGACTGAGTTGGTTGGCTCTCACACTGCAGCGATTCAAAAGCTGGAATTACAAATGAGAGATCTTTCTCGTGAGCAATATCCACAGCAGAAGGGAACACTCCCTAGTGATACGATTGCAAATCCAAAGGGAAGTGGGAGTGGCCTAACTTCCCATATCATGGCCATCACTACCAGGAGTGGTAAGATATTGCAAGGAAAGAATGAGCAAGCAGTTGATGTGGAAGAACTTGAAAAGGGAGTCGAAGTTGAACAACCCAATGTTGCTGAAGTAAAGAAAACTCCAGAGGTTGGGCAAAAACCGAGATGAGACCCGAGAAGGGATGAAGGAAAAGGCAGAAGAAACATCAAACATTCTTCCGCCGATTCCTAGACCCCCTCCTCCTTTCCCCCAGAGACTTGCGAGAAAAGTTGACGACAGCAAGTTCGAGAAGTTCTATGATATTCTCAAGCAGTTATCTGTAAATATACCATTCTTGGAGGCTTTTCAAGAAATGCCCGGTTTTGCCAAGTATCTAAAGGATTTGATCACGAAGAAGAGAACCACCAAGAATTAGGTTGTGAATATGACTCACCGGGTTAGTTCTATCATTGCTACAAATCCAATTCAGAAGAATGAGGATCTGGGAGCATTTACTATTTCGTGCACTATTGGAGTGCGCGACTTTGCAAAAGCACTCTGTGATAATGGGGCCAGCATAAATCTAATGCCACTTGCCATTTACAAACAAGCAGGATTAGGAATGCCAAGGCCGACGAGCATGAGGTTGTAGATGGCTGACCGTTCAATCAAAAGACCAGTTGGTATTGTAGATGATGTGATTGTGAAAGTTGGGAAATTATATACCAGCTGATTTTGTAATTCTTGACTGTGCTGTGGACAAGGAAATCCCTATTATATTGGGGAGACCATTCTTAGCTACTAGAAGAGCCCTTATGGATTCGGAGCGTAATGAAATTAAATTCCGAGTGAACAACGAAGAAGTTACCTTCCAAGCTAGTAAGGGATGAAGTTACCAAACGAGTACGAGAGCATTTCAGTGATTGGTATTGTTGATGAAGTAGATGATGCTGTTGAGATGAAGATGGAAGAGCAATGCCTAGGTGAAGCATTGGCAGCTATATTGGTAAACTTTGATGGTGATGATATGGATGGCTTTATGGAGTCAGTTAATGCATTAGAGGGGCGTGGTTCTTACTCGTATACTCCACCAAAGCTTTCCCTTGATTTGGAGAATACAACTACACCTCTTGCAAAGCCGTCCATTATCGAACCACCTAAATTAGAGCTGAACCACTTCCTTTGCATTTGAGGTAGAAATTTCTTGGCTTAAATAACACTTTACCAGTAATTGTTTCTTCGTTGTTGAATGATGTGCAGGTGGAACAGTTGCTAAAAGTTTTGAAGAAGCATAGACAAGCCATCGTTTGGACAATTGCGGACATTCAGGGGATCCCTGCTGGAATTTGTGAGCATAAGATTCAATTAGAAAGTGGGACAAAATCGAGTGTGGAACATCAACGAAGGCTGAATCCGTCAATGCAGGAAGTGGTAAAGAAAGAAATAATCAAATGGTTGGACGCTGGGGTGGTGTACCCAATTGCTAACAGTTCATGGGTGAGCCCGGTGCAATGCGTGCCAAAGAAGGGAGGCATGACTATCATAAAAAATGAGAAGAACGAGCTTATCCCAACAAGAACAGTAACAGGATGGAGGGTATGCATGGACTATAGGAAACTAAATAGTTCCACATGCAAGGACCATTTCCCTATGCCTTTTATTGATCAAATGCTTGATCGGCTAGCGGGAAAGTCCTTTTATTGTTTCCTTAATGGATACTCTGGTTATAATCAGATCAACATAGCTTTGGAGGACCAGGAGAAGACAACGCTCACATGCCCATATGGAACATTTGCTTTTAGCCGGATGCCATTCGGCCTATGCAACGCTCCAGCTACCTTCCAGAGATGTATGATGTCTATCTTCTCCGATATGGTAGAGGATTTCCTTGAGGTATTTATGGATGATTTTTCGGTAGTAGGTGAGACGTTTGAGCAGTGCCTGAGGAATCTCAAACAAGTACTCAAGCGATGTGAAGAGACAAACCTTGTGCTAAATTGGGAAAAATGCCACTTCATGGTGGATGAAGGTATTGTTCTGGGACATAAAATATCAAGGTGTGGCATTGAGGTAGACAAAGCTAAAATAGAAATCATCTCTAAGCTTCCTCCACCCACGTCCGTCAAAGGTGTTCGTAGTTTTTTTGGGGCATGCTGGATTCTACAGGTGCTTCATTAAGGACTTCTCAAAGATTGCAAATCCCATGTGTAAACTCCTTGAGAAGGATGCCAAGTTCGTTTTTGATGAGAAATGCCTCAAAGCCTTTGAGGAACTGAAGACGAAGCTCACCACAGCACCCATTATTGTCACACCTGATTGGTCTCTTCCTTTTGAACTTATGTGTGACGCCAGTGGTGTAGCTATTGGAGTTATGCTGGGACAAAGACACAATAAAGTTCTGCACCCAATATACTATGCTAGCAAAACATTTTGGGTTTTACTGTTGCAAGAGTTCGATTTTGAAGTTATGGATCGAAAGGGAACACAAAACCAAGTGGCAGATCATTTGTCTAGAATTGAAGAATCGGGGAGACAAAAAGGAGAGCTGGAAATCAATGATGCATTTCCAGATGAACAAATACTGGCGTTATCCAATTCCTTTGCACCGTGGTATGCAGACATAGCTAACTACATAGTCAGCGATCTTATTCCGAAAGGGTTGGAATTTTACCAAAAGAAGAAGTTCTTGAGGGATTGTCGAAACTATTATTGGGAAGAACCCTTCTTGTTCCGTGTCTGTGCGGACAACATAATGAGGAGATACGTGCCTGAGGAAGAGATGCTACAAATTCTGAAAGCTTGTAATGACTCACCGGTTGGGGGGTCATCATGGAGGGAATAGAACGGCAGCAAAGATCTTGGAATGTGGTTATTACTGGCCGACCATTTATCAGGACGCTAATCAGTTGGTAAAGTCTTGTGACCAATGCCAAAGGCAGGGCGCAATTTCTAGGAGGCATGAGATGCCTATGAACTTTGTGATGGAAATCGAACTATTCGACGTTTGGGGTACTGACTTCATAGGCCCTTTTATAAGCTCATGTGGGATTAAATACATCTTAGTGGCTGTGGACTACGTGTCCAAATGGGTAGAAGCCATTTCTTTACCAAACAACGAGGCTCGGAGTGTGAACGCGTTTCTAAAGAAGAATATTTTCACCCGGTTTGGCACCCCAAGAGCCATTCTCAGTGATGGGGGTTCGCATTTCTGTAACAGAGTCTTTAAAGGCCTCCTTGACAAGTACGGTGTCAAGCATAAGGTTGCCACACCCTACCATCCACAGTCGAGCGGTCAAGTTGAGGTATCTAACAGGGAAATAAAGAGCATACTAGCAAAGACGGTGAATGCAAATAGGACCGACTGGTCAAAGAAGCTAGATGATGCTCTATGGGAATACCGCACAGCGTACAAAATCCCCATCGGTACATCCCCTTATCGGCTAGTTTTTGGAAAAGCTTGCCATTTACCTGTAGAACTTGAGCATAAGGCTATGTGGGCCTTAAAAAGATTAAACATGGACTGGGCGGAGGCTGGAGCTCTGAGGCTAGCACAATTGAATGAAATGGAGGAGTTCTATCTCCACGCGTATGAAAGCGCAGCCGTATATAAGGAAAGAATGAAATTCGTCCATGACAAAAAGATCTTAAAAAGAGAATTCAAGGCAGGGGATCTGGTATTGCTTTTCAATTCAAGACTAAAACTATTCCCGGGGAAGCTAAAGTCTAAATGGTCTGGCCCATTCAAAGTTGTCGACGTCTCTCCCTTTGGAGCTGTCGAACTAGCATCGGAGGATGGGCTCCGAACCTTCAAGGTAAAGGGGCAAAGAATCAAGCATTACTTGGGAGCGGATGGAGAGAAACATTTGGTAGAGCAGCTGGCTCTAAAGGATGGTCCATGCCCAACCAGGGAATGATTTCAGAGGCGTCTTAGCTTCGTCGTGCCGCGACGTTAAATCAAACGCTTCATGGGAGGCAACCCATGTGTGGTAACATTTACTTTTGTTTGTTATTGTACCTTTATTTAAGTTTTAATATCATACTATTTTTTCTTACTTAGGGCTATTTGAAGGATGTTTGAGAATGCAGGAATTTGACAAAAGGACACAATGATTGAAAAGGAGTTCTTGAAACTGAAGAAAAACAACAATGCGAAAAATGCTACACAAATGCGATCGCATTATCAAAATGCGAACGGCATTTGTGCCGCAAACTGAAGCAGAAAGTTGAATCAACATAGCTGTCATAAATGCGACGAAGCACAGCATTTTGCGGATCGCATTTGCGTTATGCGGTCCGCATTCTCATCGCAAACAGAGCCAGAAGGTTTGGCTCAAAACAACGACATAAATGCGGTGAGGTAGCCTACTTTGCGATTCGCATTTATACTATGCGATGACTTAATCATCGCATACTGACAGGTACGTGTCCGCATTCCCTCCTCTCCTAAATCCTTCAATTTTAGTATAAAAAAAAAGAGAGAAAAAGAAAAAAGAGAACACAACAGAGAACGAACAGCGATAGACATTATCGGGGAAAAATTGAATTTCAAGCTTACCAAACATCGAAGTGCTGATTAAAAGTTGTCCTAAGTCCTCCAATATTCTTCCTAGATATGTTTGCTTACCCACTAAACTACTACCTTTGCTATATTTTAAATTTTAATTTTGCAAGTTAGGTTTGGTGGTTCAATGTAGTTGTTTGAACTTTGAGGGGGATGAAGGCAGGAATCTAGGGTTGTAATTCTTGGGGGATGAACATA
Source organism: Nicotiana obtusifolia (assembly GCA_002018475.1). NCBI lineage: Eukaryota > Viridiplantae > Streptophyta > Magnoliopsida > Solanales > Solanaceae > Nicotiana > Nicotiana obtusifolia. The sequence continues at coordinate 23,933 of MCJB01048483.1, forward strand.
CTTGTGTATCCAAGGGTATTTGCGGTCCACAAATCAAAATGTGGACCGCAATTCGACCGCATCCCTAAACCCTAGATACCTGAGGATGACGACAAATATGGTGCCTTTGCGGTCGCATAACTACTATGCGGACTGCAAAGGCACAACAAACAGGGTCAGAACATTTTGATTGGCACCAGCAATTTCTGCGATAAGTTTGCGATCGCATATCTCACTTTGCGGTGGATATGCGATCGCATTTGTGGTCAGCAAACATGCCTGTGCACAAGAACACTCTGCGATGGTTATGTGATTCGCATAGTGGTTATGTGATTCGCATATTCCACCGCAGAATGAAATCTGGCTTGGCACACCTAAGAATGCGACGAGTTTGTGGTTCGCATAGTGGATATGCGACCGCAAATCACGCCACATTTCTGTAAGTCTTTGTTGATTCTTCCTGTTTTTCTTTTCTCTACTGATGAAAATGTCGCTTACATTTTACCCTCATGCAGATATGGCACCTCAAAAGCACTCCGCAAAGAAAAGGCCATCATCCGCTCCTACCACAACACAGCCCAAACGTGTAAGAGTGGAATCAAATTTTCCAAGCACCTCCCAGTCTGATGAGGAGGAACTCTTGCCTGAAGTTGATCTGGTGGCTGAGGCCAGAAGGAAACGTGGTGATGACCTTCAGCTTCGAATCGGGGTCGAAGGTTCCAGGACGTTGTTTAGGGAGGGGCTAACAAAAAGGAAAATCTTAGGGGAGAAAAAGTTGAGTTTGAATGGATTACAGGAAAAGTACCCTCATATTCTCGACAACATTCGAGAAAATGGGAGTACTTCACTAGGGACCCTAAAGAATACAATGAGTCAATGGTCCGGGAATTTTGTGCATCTTACGGAGCTTCAAGAACGGGGTACCATAGATGCAACAGAATATTCACTGGCATCGTGCACGTTCGGGGAAAGAGTGTGTTCTGCGACAATGAGCATATTAATGAACTCTACTTCCCCGATTGGGAATCAGGCACAGCTGAGTACGATTCCAAGTACTCTAATAGAGAAAACGAACGTGGATGGATAGCGTCCATGATTGCCAAGGGGACTCCTGCCTGGATTAACCCTGGAAAGAAAATCTATAAAGAGGACCTCACAAGGGAGGGAAATTTTTGGCTAAACTTCGTCACCTCCCATTTAATACCGTCCAGAAACGAAACAGATATCAGCATTGAGAAAGCACTTCTCATTGCGTGTATTATGGTCGGCATTAAAATTGATGTGCGGAGTCTTATTTTCCAGGAGATTGGCATCGGGGCAACGCAGCGTGCCACATCACTTCCCTTTCCGAGTTTGATCACAACCCTTTGCCAAATGGTGAATGTTCCATTCTTGCCACAAGCTGACAAACTCGAAAAGTCAACGAGGGATATCGATATCACTCATATCAGTGATTCTGCTACCCCAACAGAGACCCCAATCCAGGACATTGACTCCCAAAATCTCCTATCACCCCAAGATTCAGAAGCCTCCACTGCTGCTGCAGAGACTGCACCCCCATCCACCACGGGTCAATCTTCTTCAACAATGCCAGCCCTTTCAAGACTTGGTCTAATTGCACATCACGCCAATGCCAAAGTGGACCAACTCTTGAAAACCCTGCCTCACCTGATCAAACAGGCCCTGACTCCTATTTAAACGTCAGTGACCGCTCTCCAACAACAACAAACATTGTTCGGAGATCATTTGCACAAACTTGAGTCTAGGGTTGAACAGATAGAAAGAGGTGAGATTAGGGGTTTACCCCAGCTGAGGGAGGAAGTAAAATCCATGAAGATCGAACTCCAGAAAATGCAAAATTTGGAGTTCGACATAGCATCTCTCCTCCCAAAGAGGGTGACCAGAGTGCAGACATTGCTGCACCAGACTTGGGCTTGGACTTCATTGCTCTAATGGCAGACATTGCACCTTCTTCTGCCAAAGTGTCTCATTCTCCAGCTCCTCCGATACCGGTAGATGTTACTGATGACGAGACATCGGGGCAGTCATCAGAGTTAGAAGAGGAGGAGTTAGAGGATGCAAGTTCATGGTCCGATGAGGCTGATGACCCTAAGGAGAAGGGCAAAGAAATTGCGGCGCCAACAGTGGAGGAAGAAGAGCACGCAGACATTGAGAGGGCCATACAGCACTCGCTAGCGGATGTGGCCGCCCTTGCAGACTCATCGGCCACACAGCCACCAGTGGGCGAAGCTAGCAGCTCAGCAGCCCCACCACCTGCTCTAGTTCAGTCTCACAGCCCTCCTGTAGCTCCAGAGGATTCCTAGGCTACTGAATCGCTTCGCGCAAATGCGCCCCAGGGATCCCCTTGCACTCTATTTCTTTTCTTATGCATTGGGGACAATGCATGATTTCGGTTGGGCGTGGTAGCCTTATTTGTGTATTTGATCTATTTTCTGGCATGTTTAGCAACATTGATAACTGTACAATATGTAGTAATAATTAATGATTTATGTATATATGTTGTTGTAGTTAAATAGTTAGTGAAAGGAAGTTTGTCAATAAAATCCCCTTATTTTTTCTTTGCCGGGTTCTTTTCAAGGGAGTAATAGTAGAACCGGGTTTATTAAAATGAGATATATTGACCGGGATGGTGAAATTGTTTAGTATCAAGTATGTGAATCTGTGTGTAGAGTATACCCTCGTTAACAAATCAGCCATGTGAACTTGAGGGTCGCTCTATAACTCTAGGTCCACCTAGAGTCATGTATGTATACATGAGGAAAGCCTCGAGTGACCAAATGTTAACTCTAAAGCTGTAAACTATGTTAACCGAACAGATGGTGTGCCAATGTGTGTGAGCTCTTTGTTTGAATATTTCTTGTGTTGCTTCTGCCATCTAGAACTTGCCCGGTTGGTTTTTCGACGCTTATTATAAGTGCACTGAGTTGGGGAGAGGATCTTAGGCATTCTTTGTTTATTTATGAAACCTTTTTATCTTTTTTTTAGCCTACCCGTGTATAAATAATATCACTAGTTCCCTATTTGAGCCTTTTAGCCTTTTCCTTGGCCTCCTCATTACAAACCTTTCCCGTTCGTAAAATAACTATTTCTTTTGAACCCGTTCCTCCTTGAACATTGAGAATAGGGCTAAAAGCCTAAGTTGGGGGTGTGGGTCAAATTAGAAATAGATAAGGCTGTGAAGTGAGGGTGAGAGCTTATACCTCAAAGTGCTAATCTGAATTTATGAAAGCTACAAAAAAAAAATTTATATATGTATTTACAGTAATGGAGCTCCGAAATAGATTAGAGAGGTATTTAAGGAGGGCCCACTTTGGGAACTAAACGCCAGCGAGGCTATGGGGTTGAAAAGAAGCGAAATGTTAAAAGAAAGAAGAATGTAATTAGTGTTAAAGGAGGATGTAGTCACTCATATCTAAATATATATCCTACCCTTCCTTAAACCTACATTACAAGCTTACAAAGTCCTTATGTGATCTCCAACCAAGTGTTCTTAGAAGTAGGTGACGAATTAAAATAAGGGCAAGCATATGGTATGGCATGTGGTGACACTTGAAATTTTGTTCTGAGAGTGAGTGTATTTGCAATTGAGTCCGTTTGTAGTGTTATGATAAATATTGTGAGAGTGGGACTTTCTTTCCAGTGAGGGCACATAAACTGCTAGGTTGATAGAAAGTTGAGTTTTGAGTAAAGCATGAGTGCATTCAGCTGAAGGTAGCCTTTAGTTACTTTGTTGAGGCTCAAAGTTCATAAGCTGATTGGTTGTCCTTGAATATACTGATGATTCAAGGAGGGTAAAGTATTCAAAGATATATACCTGAGATACTAACAACAAACACCGTCCATAGTCAGTATTGTTTCATGTTTAATAAGTAGAGTCTAGACTAGGATAGTATCGTTTTAGTTGCTTGAGGACAAGCAAGAGTTTAAGTTGGGGGTGTTGATGTGCCGGGTAATTTCGGCACATTTTGATACTACTTGCTTAGAATTTTTGCTTGTTTTATGTGCAAATTCTACCGATACTTATGTAATTTTAGTGTATTTTCAGAACATCGAGTGTAAGGATCCAAAAGCACGAAAAAGAGCTCAAAAAGCCAACTGAAGACAAGAAAAGAAATCAACAGCATCGCAGATGTGAATATACGGTCGCAAACAGCACATGTGGACCGCATATTTCACAAATAAATCGCAAACAAGGACAGAAATCTGGGCACTTCTTCATGTCGAGAATGCGGTTTTGCATATGCAACCGCAAAACAAGAATGCGAACCGCAAAATAGCACTATGAAACCGCAAACGCAAGCAGAGTTTCTGGGTGAAAATCAGGGTGAAGAATGCGCTCGCATTTCGCGATCGCATAATCAACATGCGGACCGCAAAACCATAATGCGATGAAGGCAAAACTCCTGGGTTAAATATGCGACAGTCGATGAAGATTTGCGGACCACATTTTTGTTTTGCGACAGAAATGCGATCCGCATTATTACAGAAGGGGCAAATTAGTCCGAACTTCGCCTCGATTTTTGGGTCTCTATAAATAGATTTTATAGGGTTTTGTGAGCGAGACCTTGTCAGAATTGAGAGTACAAAGTACGGGCAATTAACTAGTTTGAATTCTTGGAAGCTTTTGGGATCAATTACTTTCTATTTTGTAAGATTATGACAATTACTATTCTTTCTTATTCAATGTTCAGCATGAGTAGCTAAGTTTAAACGCTAAGGTTGTGAACCCTAGATGGGTACAATGGTATTGAGATTTTGATATTGAATATGATTTCAGCAGATGATTGATATTTATTTACTTCTTATTCTTCAAACAATTGTTAATGGTTGCAAACATTAACGAACTCCAATTAATTCTATCTTTGCTTAGGAAAGTGGGATAGAATTTGGTAGAAGTAAATAACAAAAACTCAAGGCTTTAAACCTTGTTTAATAAAATCGCTTAGGAATAAGTGGGTTTTAATTTGGCATTAATTGATTGTTCTTAATCACAACTCTTTTGTATTTGGGAAAATCATAAAGAGGATATATTATCAAATTATTGGAAAATATTGGGTAGTAAATTAGGTATCAATTACAAGAAAGTTATCCGTTGGAACTATACAATATTAATATCAATAGCATTATACTACATTAAGGGGAACACAACCTTGGTTTCTTTAATTCATATTATTTACATTCACAATATTGCAATCAGTTTTCGTTTACACTTAAGTTCAATATTCCTTTTATTACAATTACTTGATAGAATTACGACTTAGTCGAGTATTACACTAATTAGATAAACGTTTTACACCTATTCCCTGTGGGATTCGACGCCAATCTTGTTGGGTTATTATATTTGACACCGACCGCTTACACTATTCTGAAGGTGTAATTTGAGCGTATCATTGACATATAGAGAACATATGTATTGTGAATCATTTCTTGAATCAAGTGGCATATAGAGAAGATATGCATCAAGAGACATGTATACATTCTAGAGCTAGCATATAGAGAAGATATGCGATGAAAATTATGTATGCATCCAAGGTGTTTTTATACAGAGAAGATACGCAAAACCAAACACTAATTAGTTTTCTACACTTCGCGTGTACGTCGTCCAAAGAGAAACATGAGAGGACGAACCTAAGGGGATGGATCCTTATACCCATGCTACATACACAACTCACATGCTATAATTATAACAACTGCATGTACAACTCGCGCACTATAATAGCTCAACCTCCACAGACCGCTCACGTGCTATTATTCCAGTCCATTTCACAGAAAGCATATACAAGGATACATGTGTACGAACAACGGATATCAAATCACATACTCATAGACTGATAAAAAAGCATGCCAAGGTGTATGCATGTGCAAAGTGTACGACTACAGCTCAAATTAGGCGGGTACACCATACAATAACGAGTAGCATGTTCAAAAAGGAAATCAAGTCCTACACATGATCTCTTGCATGATTCAAAAAGTTGACGTTGTCATACAAATGATGAAAACACGAATCATAAAAAGCTCACGGTCCAAACAAGATATAATGGAAACCTAAATCTAATTCGGTCATTAATCATATATAGCACCCGCATATATGCTCGTCAGGCTCGATCCATAAATGTATCTCATAATCCTGCCGAGGCGAATGACCTGCTCTCATAAGAGTAGTGCTGAGGTCATTCGCTAACTCGCGAATATATGTGCGAGTTAAGAAATCAAGGAAACTTCCGAACAAATAAGTACAATTCGGAGTAATTCGTAAGAGAAATCATAATTTCCGTGGCTAATGTAGTAGCATACCAAGTTCTAGAATAGTAAAGCTCGATACTCTATGCAAGTCTAGTCTCAGGCTAAAACATAAGTTAAAGCATTTAAACAGGTAAGAACTACTCAAGTAGTACAGTTAAAGAATTGTGTGAGTCTAAGTCTTCCCGGACGTAATCAAGAATCTAACATACGCACGGATGTTCATCACCTCATAAGTGCGTAGCTCCTACAACACATAGCACGTAGTAAATATAGCACCTTTGGGGATAAATTCCCTTTTACAAGGTTTGACAAGAGACTTACCTTGCTGCGAAATCTGATAATCACCTCCAATGCCTCTCTAACACCTCAAACCAATGCCAAACGATCCGAAACTAGCCAAAGAACGTGCAAACCAATCAAAACATACGCAAAAACTCATAATATAACAATTAGAAACAATCCTCAACCCACACAAAAGTCAACAAAGTCAACCCCTAGGCCCACGCGCCCGAATTTTAAAATTCTCAAAGATAAATATTACCCATAGCACCACAAACTCAAATATATTACTTATTCCAAATTTCATACCCAATTTTGTGGTCAAAACTCAAACATATCATTTCTAGGTTTTCTTCCAAAATCCCATAATTCCTACTAATTTCCATGTTTAAATCCATGTATTTAGCTCACAACAAGTTGGAATCACTTACCTTGTATTAGATGATGAAAATGGCTCTTCCAAATTACCTCAATAAGAGATAAGTTGGATAAAATGAGCCTAATCTTGAGCTCACTATTATAAAGCTTCTGCCAGGCCCTTCATCACGTTCAATGGCCTCTAGTAGCGTTCGTGAAGGCTTCCTGCCCCAAAGCTTTGCGTTCTCGAGTGCATTGCCATCAAGGTGGCCAATTCCTGCCCAGCCCTAAGTTCTTCTCCACATTTGTTGTCACATAGTCGCGTTCGCGAAGAGTAGCTTGCCCAGCTGCCTCCTCCTCGCGTTTGCGACACCATACTCGCATTCGCGTAGGACAAAAACCCTAGTCCCCAGTTCCTTCTTCGTGTTCGCTATGCCCTTATCGCGTTCATGTAGCATAAGCACTCAGCAACCCAATTACCCGTTGCATTCACGTCTACACAGCCACATTTGAGAAGCACACTGTCATAGCTGCCGCAAGTCCTTCATCGCGACCACATGCTTCACACCGCATTTGCGAAGAACAAAATCAGAACAAGCAACCAGCAACAACAAAACACTCCGACATGGTCTAAAACCACCCCAAAACACGCCCGAGCACTCGGGACCCCGTCTAATTATACAAACCAGTCCCAATACCTTATCCAAACTTATCCAAGCACTCGAAACACCATGAACACCTATCAAAACTAAGAATTAACGATAAAACCCTTCATTTGACTTTCAAACATTAAAACATCATCGAACGCATCTGAATCACACTCAACCATTCTGGATTATGACCAAACTTCACACACAAGTTTTGATCAACTAAGTGGACCTATCTGAGGCCCCAAACACCACGGAGTCTGATAATACCAAATCTCACTCTAGGTCAAACTTAACAAATTCATAAACCTTCAAAATGCGATCTTCCGACAATAAGCGCAGAGTAGCTCCCGGACCACCAAATACTCAACCCAAACATAATCCTAAGTCTGAAATAACCTTATGAACCTATAGGAACCTTCAAATCCCGATTCCAGGGTTGTTTACCCAAAAGTCAACCTTGATCGACTATTCCAGTGTAAAGCTTCTCAATTGAGAATTACTCTCCCAAATCAACTTGTAACCTCTCAAAAGTCAAAACCAACTATACACGCAAGTCATAATGCATAGTATGAAGTACTCAAGATCTGCTAAAGCTCAAAACGACCGGTTAGGTCGTTACATTATCCCCCACTTAACAACATGTTCATCCTCGAATGTGCCAAGAGTCGTTCCTAAGCTGCTAAATCACTGCATAACTCATCATGCACATACCCGTGCAACCTCAATCCATATATGCACATTAACACACCCTGACTGAATATTCTCCCTTAGACCTTGATCCGCTCAAATTACACTTTTACAATAGTGTAAGCGATCGATGTCAAATATAGTAACCCAACGAGGTTGGGGTCGAATCCCACAGGGAATAGGCGTGAAACAATTATCCGATTAAAGCAATACTGTACTTAGTCGTAATTCAATCAAGTATCCAAATAGAGTAAATTAATGTTGAGTACGTAAAGAAAAGTTAATTAATAGTTGCAACTCGAAAATGCTTTGAAAGTAAAGATATGAAGTTGAAATACTAAGGTCGTGTTCACTTAATGTAGTAGAATGTATTGGTATTGATATTGACTTCCGTTCTTGATATGCAATCGGTTCTTGTTAACGTGTTATCCAATGTTTCCCAACACTTAGATAACGTATCCTTTTATGATTCTCCCGAATACTAAAGAGTCAAAATTAAGAACACCCAATTATTCGCCAAATTGAAATCTACTTATTCCTAAGTAATTTCGTTAAACAAGGGTTAAAGCCTTGAATTATTGTTATTTATCTCTACCAAACTCTATCTCACTTTTCCAAGATACGATAGCATAAATTGGCACTCGTTAATGTTTGCAACCATTAACAATTAACTTAAGAACAAGAGATAAATAAATATCAAGCTTCTTTCGAAATTGAAATCAATATCAACCTTTCAATAACATTCCACCCATTTAGGGTTCACAACCTTAGCATTAGAATTTAGCCACACATGTTAAAAACTGAAGAACTAATAAAGATAATTGAATTCATCTTACAACAATATCGAATTCTCTCTTTTGATCACCCAAAAATCTCTCTAAATTCGAAAATAACCAAAAGCGGTACTTTGCACTTTGAATTCTGACTCATCCCTTCACACAACCCTAGAAAGGCTATTTATAAAGGCCCAAAATCCGAGGCGAGCAGCAATTACATCTGACCTAGATGCACGTCTGCGATCGCATTCCTGTCGCAGAGCAGGAATGCGGTCCGCAGAATCCTCACACTCCATCGCAGATTACACCAGTGATTTTCCTTCTTATCGCATCTAAGAATGCGGTTCGCAGATTGATTCTGCGATCGCAGAATGCGATCTCAATCTCCACTCTATTTTACCTCAAACTCTGTCCGTGTCTGCGATGATAATGCGGTTAGCATTTCTGTTCTGCGATGATAATGCGGTTAGCATTTCTGTTCTGCGGTCGCATTTGCGACTGCATTCTCAACTTGAAACTTGGCTTGAACTTCTGTCTGCCTCTGCGATCTTCTTGCAACTTGTGCGACTCGCATAGCTGTTCTGCGGTCGCAGAATTGAACCTGCTATACTCTTGAACTCTTTTCTTGCCTTTGGACAGCTTTTTGGACTTCTTTTCACGCTTCTGGGTTTCTTTCCCCAATATACTGAAATTACACTAAAACTAAGAAAATATCATGATAATTAACAAGTAGAACAAGTAAAATTCTAAGCAAATAATATGTAAATGTGCCGAAATTACCTGGCACATCAACACCCCCAACTTAAGATCTTGCTTGTCCTCAAGCAACTAACACGACAGCATCCTAACTTAGACTCTACCTATCAAATATGAAGCAACACTGACCAAGGACGGTGTTTGTTGTTAACATCTTAACTATAACCATTTTTGTCACTGTACCCCTTTTGAATCATTACAATGCTCCACAACAAACAATCAATTAGTGAACTCTGAGCCTCACGAAGTAACTACATGCTACTTTCAGCTGAATCTACTTATGCTTTTACATAAAGCTCAACTGGCTATCAATCTAGCAGTGTATGTGCCCTCACTAGAAAGAAAGTCTCACTCTCACAGTATTCATCATAGCAACATCAAGGGACAGAAGAAATAGAACACTCGCTATCAGAATGAAATTTCAAGTGCCACCACCTGCCATGCCATAGGTTTGCCCTTATTTTAATTCATCGCCTAGTTATAAGAACACTTTGTTTAGAGATCACATAAGGACTTTATAGGCTTGTAATGTCGGTTTAAGGAAGGGTAGGGTGTAAATTTAGATAATAGTGGCTGCTCCCTCCTTGAACGCTAATTACACTCTTTCTTCTTTTAACCTTTTGTTTCTTTGGCCTCAATAGCTTTACAGTCCCACATTAAACCCCACTCGCGTACCTCTTCATTTGATTCTCAAGCTTCTTTATACCACACATATAGAATATTTCTTTTCTTCTTTTTCTTTCAAACTTGTGGTATATTATTTTATTTTATTTTCGAAGCTTCCATAGATGTTTACAACTTTTAAGGTACGGAGTTCCCGTTTTATTTCACGACTTTGCCCATTTTATTATTGACCCACCCCCAACTTAACTTTTATCAATATTCTCAATGTTCAAGGAGGAATGGGTTCAAAAGAAGTCATCTTTGATGAATGGGATCAGGTTGTAATGCGGAGGCCAATAAAAAGGCTACAAGGCTCAAAATAGGGTACTAGTGATAGTCATTATGCACAGGTCGGCTGAAAGAGGCTAGAAAGGTTTTATCACTACTCAAAGAAATCCTAAGATCACTTCTCTAACTTAGCGTACGTATTCTAAGCAACGAAGAACCAACCGGGCAAGTTCTAGATGGCAGCAATGAACACAAGAACTATCAAAATAATGAGCTCACACACACTGGCACATCAACTGTTTGGTTAACATAGTTTACAACTTTGGGTTTCACATTTAGTAACTCGAGGCTTTCCTCGTGTATAAATACACGATTCTAAGTAGAACTAGAGTTACTGGGCGAGCCTCAAATTCACATAATTGATTTGTTCTAGGGGTCTATAATTCACATATGGTTACATACTTGTTTGTCCACAGACATACCATCCTGGTCAATATACTTTATACTCAACAGCCTGGTTCTACTATTACACCCTTGAAAAAGAACCCGACAAAAGAAAAAACAAGGGGAATTTATTGCTAACTATTTACTTACAATAACATATACACACAAAGCACAAAACATTACTGTCTAAGCATATAAAAAAAGTCACCCACAAGTCAATCAACATATACAGACCAAATAGAAATGTAAGGCTACCACCCCCAACTGAAGCAAATGCATTGTCCCCAATGCAATAAACATAATGAAAAGGACAAGGGGCTCCCTGGAGGCGTAATCGCGCGAAGAGAGTAGCCTATCTCTCTGCCGGTGTTGGAGGAGGAGAGTGAGTCCAGTCCGAAGCCGGTGGGGGAGCCGCTGAGCTGCTACTACCATCTCCTGCCGAAGGAAATCTCCTGGTAGCCTTATCTATCAATGAGCGCTCAATGGAAGCTGCAATGTCTGCATGCTCCTGTTCCTCCTCTGCTGTAGGCAGCACAATTTCTTTTCCTTTTTCCTGTGGAGGAGGGGTTGCACCTGCATCAAGCTCGTCACTGGCTTCCTCGGAGTTGTCCTCTTCAGATTCTGACAACCCTTTCGAGGTCTCGTCATTAGTATATTCCACCGGTATGGTAGGGGCGGGAGGCTGCGACACATTAGCAGCTGACGGTGGGATGTCCGTCATGAGTGTCGTGAAGTCGAGTCCCAAGTTAGCCTGGCCGGCACCCTGGTTACTCTCATTGGGGAGGAGGGATGAGATATCGAGCTCCAGATTTTGCATCTTCTGGAGATCGGTCTTTAATGATTTGACATCCTCCTGTACTTGAGGTAGACCCCTCACGCCACCTTGTTCAATGCTTTCAACTCTCGATTCAAGCTTTGACAACCTTTCTCCGAATTCCAATTGTTGTTGTAGCAACGAAGTCAATGCTTGTTTTACCAGCGAGGGTAATGACTTCAAGAGCTGATCCATTTTAGAGTTAGTATGCTGAACAATTAAGCCCATTCTTGAAATGGCTAGCATGTGTGAGGTTGAAGGGCCGGTGGTAGCGGATGGTGCAGGTGCTTCAGCAGCAGTAGGAGATGCAGGATCCTGAGAAGATAGGAGGTTCTGCGAGTCAATGTCTTCTATTGGGGTAGTTACAGGGGCCGAGCATCGCTGATACGAGTGATGTCAATATCTCTCGTAGATCTCCCAAGTTTGTCTCGTTGAGGTAGGAATGGGACATCCACCTCTTGGCAAAGGGTGGTGATCAGACTTGGGAAAGGGAGTGAGGTAGCCCGCTGAATCGCTCTGATGCCAATTTCCTGGAATATGAGGCTCCCCACATCGATCTTAACCCCCTTCATTATACATGCGATGAGAAGTGCCTTCTCGATGCTGATTTCTGTTTCATTTCTGGAGGATATGAGATGAGAAGTTACAAAGCTAAGCCAATATTTGGCTTCCCGTGTGAGGTCCTCTTTGTAAATTTTTCTTCTAGGATTGATCCAAGCTGGTACCCCCTTTGCAATAGTGGACGCTATCCATCCACGCTCATGTTCTCTGTTGGAGAACTTTGCATCATACTCTGTTGTGCCTGCTTCCCACTCAGGAAAGAACAATTCATTGATGTGGTGGCTGTCACAGAACACAGCTTTCCCCCGAACCTGGACAATACCGATGAATAGTCTATTGCGTCTATGGTATGGTGATCGTGATGCTCCATACGACGCATAGAATTCCCGGACCATTGATTCATTGTACTCCTTTGGGTCCGTGGTGAAGTACTCCCAGTTCCTCATTTTAATGATGTCCATGATGTGGGGGTATTTTTCTGGGAGCCCATTCAGACTCAGCTTTTTCTCCGGTAGAATCCTTCTTTTTGCAAGCGCATCCCGGAATAAGGATCTTGAACCTTCAACTTCAAAACGAAGCTGAAGGTCATCTCCTTTCTTCCTTCGTGCTTCGGCAACTAAATCCACTTCCGGAAAGCAATCCTCCTCTTCAGACTGGGAGGTGTTTGGTCTAACTGCATCTTTCTTTGCTCGCTTGGCCTGTTCAGATGTTTTAGTGGTTGAAGGCCTTTTGTTTTTTGGAATGTTTCTTTGCCATGTCTGCATAAATAGTATATGTTAGTGACATCATCATTTTTCGAGAAAAGACAAAAACAGGAGAGATAGGCAAAGTGTTTCAGGAATGCGATGTGATCTGCGGTCGCAGAACAAGGTCTGCGATGGCATAACCACCGCATTTTTCATCCCTGTTTGTGAAAAGTTCTGGGTATGTTTGCGGTGAGTCTGCGGTTCGCAGAGTTAATCTGCGATCGCAGACTTACCAATTTTTCGTCCATTGCTTTTCTAGGTATTCTGGGTGTGTGTGCGGTTGGTCTGCGGTTCGCAGACCTAATCTGTGATCACAGACGCTCCGCATTAGTCGTCTTCCTCAAGTCACTAGGGTTTAAGAACTGCGAACTAAATGCGGTTCACATTTAGAATATGTGGACCGCAAAATTCCTCACATACCCAAGAATAGGCAGCCCATTGATCAATCAAACCCAATAGTTTGGTTTTATACTAAAAAAATCACGCCTAGGGTTTTCTACACTTTGAACTTCTTCATAGAAAAAAAATCACACCTAGGGTTTCAAAACCACAACTTGAAGGTGAAGATGAAGAGTACATACCTTGAAATAGATGGGTGCTCTTAGATTAATGTTATGCGAACTCTTTGCCTGATGTGGAATATTCCGATGAAAATCGTCGGAATTTTGCTCTGTTTCCGTCGGATGTTTTGTTTGTTTGTGGTATTATTGTTTTTTTTTTATTTTTTATATACTTAGTATGAAGGGAAAAATTGGAAGAGTAATGGAAACACATACCTGACAGGTCTGCTATGGAAATACGGTTCGCAGATTGAAATGCGAGTCGCATTTTTGTACACTCCATCGCGTTTTCACTTAAGTCACGAGCAAAAGTTTATGTACCTGTCTGCGATTGAAATGCGGTTCGCAGAGTTGGAATGCGAGCCGCAGAATAAAAACCTCCACCGCATTGTCAACTGACCTTTAGCTAAATTCTCTGTGGCTCTCTACAGCTGAAATGCGGTTCGCATAGTTGAAATGCAAACGGTAGATTTTCGAGTTTCATCGCATTTTTGCTTAGTATTTTAACTTTTCTGCCTCACAATGCGATGAGAATGCGGTTCGCATAACGCAAGTACGAACCACAAATTTGTTGAATTGTTTCGCATTTTTGTTTACGTTTCTTGCTCAACTTTCTGCCGCATAATGCGGCACAAATGCGATTCGCATATAAGAAATGCGATCGCATATGAGCTACATTTTTCTCTTCGACATTCTTCTGCAACTGTAACAACTTCTCGCTCATTCTTGTGTTCATTTATCACACTCCTGCATGTAGAAACCCTTCAAACAAAACTAAGCACACTTATAAATAAATATATGACGAAAAAGAAGAAAAGTGCAATTTAATCAAACACAAAAAGAAAAATGATTGATACCACATATGGGTTGCCTCCCATGAAGCGCTTGATTTAACGTCGCGGCACGACGATGCTAGGATGTCTCAGTACTCATTCGTAAGCGGGACTTGATCATCCTGTAGAGCCAGCTGCTCTACCACGTGTTTTTCTCCACCTGTAACCAGATAATGTTTGATTCGCTGCCCATTAACTTTAAACGTTCGGAGCCCATCCTCCGATGCCAATTCGACAGCTCCAAACGGGAAGACATTTACAACTTTGAATGGTCCCGACCATTTGGACTTCAGCTTCCCTGGGAATAGTTTAAGTCTCGAATTAAACAGCAACACCAGGTCTCCCGCCTTAAACTCTCTCTTCAAAATTTTGGAATCATGAACGAACTTCATTCGTTCTTTATAGACTGCTGCACTCTCATAAGCATGAAATCTGAATTCCTCCATTTAATTCAATTGAGCAAGTCTTAAAGCTCCGGCCTCCGTCCAATCCATGTTTAGTCTTTTTAAGGCCCACATAGCCTTATGCTTAAGTTCAACCGGTAGATGGCACGCCTTCCCAAAGACTAACCGATATGGGGATGTCCCAATAGGAGTCTTGTAAGCTGTACGGTATGCCCAAAGAGCATCATCCAGCTTTCTTGACCAATCAGTCCTATTTGCGTTCACAGTCTTGGAAAGGATACTCTTGATTTCTCTATTGGAGACCTCAACTTGGCCACTCGATTGCGGATGATAAGGTGTGGCAACCTTATGCTTAACCCCATACTTATCAAGGAGCCCTT
>MCJB01048483.1:52339-87953 GCA_002018475.1 Nicotiana obtusifolia
CCCCCCCCCCCCCCCCGAATAAAAATAAGCATTGTCCCAAATGCTTAACAAAATAAGAGTAAAGGAAGGGTAAGAGTGAAGAAAACTCCCTTGCTCCTTGGCCATCTCTGTGTCTATAGCAGCGTCACCATCCTTAATCTCCTCCAACTGGACCTTATCATCCTCAAATCTAGGAGTGACTGGGTTGGTGATCATCTGACACACTGCCTCAACAGTGTCAGCAGCAGAGTCCGACTCCTCAGACTGGCCAATTAGTGTTGTAGGTGTTGTTGGATCTGGGCCTGGGTGTTGTGGGTCAATCAGCATATCAAATGGAATATCTTCGGCTGCCGCAAGCTTGGTAACCTGTCTCCGGAGCTTGTCTGCTGACTTCTTAGATGCCTGGGACTTTCTCATCTTTTTCACTTCCTTGCCCAGTTCTTCTATCACTAACCCATGTTGTACTAGTGTAGCCATGATAGTGTTCTGGTTGTCCAGGAGCTTCTTCAAAGTTTCTTCCAATGTTGGGGGCGTCTAAGGTGCCGGAATGGAGGATTGTGCTGCAATAGTATTGGATATGTCAGATAGCTTTGCTATGGATGTCTGCATCTAGTTGTTGAGGCTCGCCAATGTTTGGAAGACTCGCAACGTAGAGAGTGGAGCAGTAGGCATCGGCACCAGCTTCAAAGCCGAGGTGGAACCTGTGACAGGCGTTGCTGTAGGCACTGAGGCTGGAGGTGGAGGCATAGCTGTTGCACTAGCTGAAGGCTCGGCTGAAGTGGATGGCATGTCAATTGCCTTTGCAGCTACCACTGATGGCTCATCAGACTGGCCTGTGGTGGTAGACGGCTGACCCTTTTTCTTAGGGTTTTGTGCATCCATCAACGAGTACCATGAGAAGGGCTTCTTCGCCCGCACCTTCGTATCAAAATCTCTCGGCTCCACCACCCTCGCATACGTAAGATACTCAGTAATGGTGTAGGGATACGGATAAGATGTGTCAGCTTGCCTGGCGACCACACAGATGTTGGCCGACACCCATATTAATAGGGTACCCGGCCATGATGGAGGCGACTAGAACTGCCTGTGGGATTCGAAGATTTGTCTCATTCTGACATGGGTCGAGTCGGCTGCATACAAAGTGCTGCCACCCCTTTGCCTCAAAAATCAAAGTGTTTCTGTGAATAGCCACCCCTGCTGTGATCCATGGTGGTGGTGGCCCAGGAGCTGCTAGAATTTCAGCTAGCCACGGGCGAGCGCATCCCTAAGTGCCAACTTCTCCAAATACTTTGTGGGCTCGAAATCATCAAACCCTAAGTAGGTGTTCAATGTGTGCTA
This sequence comes from Nicotiana obtusifolia, assembly GCA_002018475.1. NCBI lineage: Eukaryota > Viridiplantae > Streptophyta > Magnoliopsida > Solanales > Solanaceae > Nicotiana > Nicotiana obtusifolia. Next base: position 53,657 of record MCJB01048483.1, read on the forward strand.
GTCAAAACCCACCATAAGTTTCCTCACTTTAGTTACCTTTGTCCCTTTCTTAATGTGTGCCACATTGGCATAGAACTCCCGGACAAGGTATTCCTTTGCATCCACCATGCTCTGGGTGAACCCCATACATCCCTTGCGCTCTCGGAACTGCCTCAAGACTGCAGGGTTGTACTTTTCTAGATCTTTCAATAGGAACTGTCGCTCAAGAGTGAGCGACCTCACCGGCCACCACCCACAGAAACTAGAGAAGGTAGCCAAACTGACGAACCTGTCCTCCCATACCTCTTTCTTCTTCGATCGCTCAAGGCCGGCAACTGTAGTATCTCCCCCTCGGCCATCATCTGGGACGTCCTAAACTGAAGTCTTTGGTGCCTGGCGGGCAGGTGTAGTGGAAGGCTCAGAAGCTTGACTAGCACTCTCCGAACCCTCAGAGGTGCTATGTGATGAAGACGGCTCATCCCTGAGCTGATATCTTCCTGGTGGCCTTGATTGAACAGCTGGTTGCTCATGTAAAGAGGCTGAGTTTCCCTCTGATGCTTCCCGAGATAGGGCATAAGAACTGGTCCCGGAAAGGTCTACACCTCACCCTCTGCCAACTGTTGTCTTCTTTCTAACTTTAAGTTTTTGGGCACTAGGCAAGGATCTCTTCCCTCGCCCCCCGGAAGGGTCACCCCTTCCTTTTGAAGTATCACCTCGGCCTCTAGATCAAACCATGTTCTGTACCAAGCAAAGGAGATCATTAGTTGTAATTCAATTTCAGACACAGAAAGAATGAAAGGAAACACCAGAAATTGCAGTGAAAAACATTGTAGAAACATGGTTGCAGGGTAGGGAAGTGCGGTCTGCAACATTTTCATTGCTGCTGAAAAATGTGCATTGCGGACCGCACAATTTTCCAGTACGGCCGCCGAACTGAGTTAAGGTCTGCCCAATTTGCTTTTCAGCCGCACTTGAATTGTCACCAAAATGCCAACTCTTTGATGACAGAAAATTGGTCAATTTGCGGCCGCAATCAATTTTCTGCAGTCTGCACAATTTGCTTTGTGGCCGCACTTGAGAGTCACCAAATTGACAACTCTCTGATCACAGAGACTAGGTTATTCTGCGGCTGTAATAGGATTTCTGCGATCCGCACAACTTTCATTATGGCTGCAGATCCATGCCTTACTATAATGCCCTAGACCTTAACTTCTGCGGACCGCACAATTTCTTGTGCAGCTGCAGATTCAAAAATTTAAGAACAGACGGCCGTTGTTTACATAAGGCTTCAACTTTTTGTACAATTTTAACATGGAAATAACAGCTAAGCATGATAATCAATTAACCCGTTCCCTTAAGAACGTTTATCAATCTACCCACTACATATTCACCCCAAAAGATTGTTCAAATAGATTCACAGACAAATGGTGCAAAATTTTACTAAAAATCTAAAATTAAAAGAAGTTAATCAAGATGATGATGCATACTAGATATGAATGAGTGCAAGAGATGAGTGATCAACAGTTATTAGGCTGGTGAGCAGTTAATTTAACAAGAAATTTCAATTTTAGCCCTTTGTGAGCTTAGAGAGGGAAAAAGGGGAACAGTACCCATCATCCTCTATTTATAATGAACGGGTTTTGGCAGGTAAAGGGGAGGTGAGTGCGGATGCAAAATTCCTATTGCGGTCTGACTCTATTACCTGGGGGCCTTGGACGCCCTAGCATTTTGCTGTCCGCAGAATTAGTTGTGCGCCCGCAAGTTTTGTTGCGGACCGCAGAATTCGTATTGTGGCCGCAGATCAGCCATTTCTCTAACGGGCCAGCTTCAGAGAGTTGACATTTTTCACCTTCAACTTGTGCGGTCCGTAATGCAATTGTGCAGCCGCAGAGTATCTTTTGTTGTAGCACCCAAAAATGTACGGTCCGCACAATACAATTACAGTCTACAATTCTTTCCACACTTAGCTAATTTTCTGGGCACAAATACACTCATTCCTGCAACACACTTCAAATTCAGTTAGCAAAAAAATAATACCTAACTACAAAAGAAGAAAAGAAAAGAAAAAGAAACATGGGTTACTTCCCAAGAAGCGCCTGATTTAACGTCGCGGCACGACACAGATTACCATCATTTGAAATGAATCACTGCCACCACGTGGCTATCACCAACTTTTCCCAAATAGTACTTCAACTGGTGACCTTTGACTCGGAATACCTTATTATTGTTGTTCTTCAAGTCCAATGCACCAAAAGGTGTCACACCCATAATTTCAAAGGGACCACTCCATTTAGATATCAGCTTTCCAGGAAAAATCCTCAACCATGAGTTGAATAACAAAACAAGATCGCCCACTTTGAACTCTTTGTTCCAAATGTATTTGTCATGGAGGTACTTCATTTTCTCTTTGTACAAGGACGAACTTGCACAGGCATGGTACCGGAACTCATCTAATTCATTCAAATATGCAACCCTCAAGTTAGCGGCTGCATCCCAATCAAGATTCAATTTCTTTAAAGCCCACATGGCTTTGTGCTCAAGTTTCACCGGATGATGACAAGCTTTGCCGAACACCAACCGGTATGGAGACATTTTGATAAGAGTTTTGAAAGAAGTCTGATAACCCCATATTGCATCATCAAGCTTCTTTGACCAATCCATCTGGTTAGATTCACTGTTTTGGACAAGATACTCTTTATCTCCCGGTTGAAGACTTTCACTTGACGCTAGCTTGTGGATGATAGGGAGTTGTAACTTATGAGTGACATCATACTTGCTACGCAAAGTGTCAAAAGCCTTGTTGCAGAAATGTAACCCCCCATCGCTTATGATAGCCCGTGGAGTACCAAATCTTGTGATATATTCTTCTTCAAGAACGCCACCACACTTCTCCCTTCTTGTTGGGTAGAGAAATGGCCTCAACCCATTTAGACACATAATCAACCGCGACCAAGATTTAGGTGTTTCCAAAAGAAATCACAAAAGGACCTATGAAGTCAATTCCCCACACATCAAAGATATCAATCTCCAAAATGGTAGTGAGAGGCATTTCATTCTTCTTCGAGATTCCTCTGGCCCGTTGGCATTCATCACATTTTTCACCACATCACTTGCATCTTCATAAAGAGTGAGCCAATAGAAACCGCAGCTTAGCACTTTGGCCGCCGTTCTTGCTCCACCATGGTGACCACCATAAGGCGAAGAATGGCAAGCCTCAAGAATATCACTTTGCTCTTCTTCCGGTATATCTTTTAATTACCCCATATGTGCAAATCCAGAAAAGGTATGGCTCATCCCAATAATAGTCTTGACAATCCCGTTTGAGCTTCTTCCTTTGATTTGAAGAGAACTCATCGGGGATGATTCCACACACAAGGAAGTTTGCTAGATCCGCGAACCATGATACTCCTTCATTGAAATAGCCAAGAGTTGCTCATCGGGGAAGGAGTCATTGATTTCAAGGCCATCATGTGGCCTCCCCTCCTCCTCCAAACGAGACAAGTGGTCCACCACTTGATTTTCGCTCCCTTTTCGACCTTTGATGTCAATATCAAACTCTTGCATAAATAGCACTCATCTCATCAACCTAGCTTTTGAATCTTTCTTATCTCATAAGATAGCGAAGTGCCGCATGATCCGTATGAACCTTTGCACCCATCAAGTATGGGCGGAACTTCTCAATTGCAAACACAATAGCAAGGAGCTCTTTCTCTGTAATGATGTAGTTGACTTGGGCATCATTCATGGTCTTACTAGCATAGTAGAACGGATGAAAAATCTTGTTGATGAGTTGCCCAAAAACTGCTCCAACCGCTACGTCATTAGCATCGCACATGAGCTCAAAAGGGATACTCCAATTAGGAGCGGTGATAATGGAAATGGTTGTCAACTTGAACTTTAGCAATTCAAAGGCTCTCATGCAATCGTCATTAAAGCGAGATTTAGCATCTTTCTCTAAGAGCTTGCACGAAGGGTTCACCACTTTAGAAAAATCCTTGATGAAATGCCGGTAGAATCCCACGTGACCTAAGAAACTCAGCACGCCTTTCACCGAAGTCGGAGGTGGAAGTTTAGAAATCACCTCAATCTTTGCCTTGTTGACCTCTATGCCATACTTTGAAATTTTGTGTCCAAGGACAATGCCTTCCTCGACCATGAAATGGCATTTCTCCCAATTTAGCACCAAGTTCGTTTCTTCATACCTTGCCAATACTCTATCCAAATTTTCCAAGCAACCATCAAAGGAATCCCCGCCCACCGAGAAGTCATCCATGAAGACTTCAAGGTAGTCCTCTACCATATCTGTAAAGATCGCTATCATACACCTTTGAAAAGTCGTTGGTGCATTACATAAGTCAAATGGCATCCGCTTGAAAGCAAAATTACCACAGGGACATGTGAAAGTTGTTTTCTCTTGATCTTCCAAAGGAATAAGGATTTGGTTGTAGCCTGAATATCCATCTATAAAGCAATAGAAAGCACAGCCGACCAACCTATCCAGCATTTGGACAAGGAAGGGAAGTGGAAAATGATCCTTTCTCGTGACTTTGTTTAGCTTGCAATAGTCTATACACACTCTCCACCCGGTCACCGTTCTTGGGGGAATCAACTCATTCTTGTCATTGGTGACCACCATCTTGCCCCTTCTTTGGGACACATTGTACCAAAGAAGTCCACGAACTATCGAAAATGGGGTAAACAACCCCGGCATCCAACCACTTGATAATCTTATTTTTGACCACGTCTTGCATAGCTTCATTTAGTCTCCTTTGATGTTCAAAGGATGTTTTGACATCTTCCTCCAAGTTAATCTTGTGCATGCAAAATGCGAGGCTTATTCCCCGAATATCAGCCAAAGTCCACCCAATTGCCTCCTTCCTCTTGTGGAGCACCGCCAATGTAGAGTCAACCTGCACGTTAGTCAAACAAGAGGAAAGAATTATGGGTATAAGTAGAAAGAGGGCCAAGAAATTCATACCGAAGATGTGGAGGCAATTGCTTTAACTCCAAGGTAGGAGGTTCTTCAATTGAAGGCTTTGTAGGAGGAGATTTCCTATTTTCAAGATCCAAGGAAAGTTTCTAGGGTGCATAGTTGTACGATCCCATCCCATGAAAAGAGTTCACACATTCCATGAAGCCATCCATCTCGTTATCATCAAAGTTGAGCAAGACAGCCTCCAACATATCACCCACATTAATTGTGGCACTTGTGTCATCAACAATCACATCGATCACCAAATCCAAGAAAGAACATACTTCATTGCTATTTGGTTGCCGCATAGATTTGCAGACATGGAATACCACCTTGTCATCACCGACCCGGAAAGTGAGATCTCCGGCTTCCACATCAACAAGAGCCTTCCTCGTAGCAAGGAAAGGTCTTCCAAGAATAATCGGCACCTCATAGTCCACTTCACAATCAAGAATGACAAAATCCCCCGGAAGAATGAATTTATCAACACGAACCAATACATCTTCAATCACTCCCAATGGTCTCTTCATGGTACGATCAGCCATTTGTAGTCTCATAGATGTGGGTCTTGGTTGCCCATTCCCCAAAGTCTTGAAAACCGAATAAGGCATCAAATTGATACTTGCCCCAAGATCACAAAGAGCTTTAGCAAACTCGGCACTTCCAATGGTACAAGGGATTGAAAGCACCAAGATCTTCCAATTTAGGAGCCATCGAATGCACAATTGCACTCACTTGATGAGTGACTCTGATAGTTTCAAAATTCATAGATCACTTCTTTGTCACCAAATCCTTCATAAACTTTGCATAACCGAGCATTTGTTCCAAGGCTTCAGCTAATGGCACATTGATTGAGAGACTCTTCATCATGTCAATGAACTTTTTGAATTGATTTTCGCCATTTTGCTTGGTGAGCCTTTAAGGATATGGAGGAGGAGGCTTAGGCAATGGTGCCTTAGCATTTTGCACTACCGGTTCCGGTATGTCAACAACATGATCCCTAAACGGGTTCACTTCCTCTTGAGTTTCTTCCGCATTGTCATCAATATCAATCTACACTTCATCATTTGCTTGCACTACACTGTTCGGAATCTCTTCTTCTTATACCACTTGCTCATCATCCACAAGTTGTCTTTGACTTGAGGTGGGTGCATTCTCATCTTTTCCACTTCTTGAAGTAATGGCCATGGCATGCCTCGTGTTGTTCCCACCCTTTGGGTTCACCACCGTGTCACTTGGTAGTGCTCCCTTAGGACGAGAATTTAGAGCTTGAGAGATTTGGCCCATTTGTACTTCTAAGTTGCGGATCGATGTGTTGTGTGAGGCAAGTTGGTCATCGAAATCGGCATACGTCCCATTTCATTGTTGGAAGAAATAGGATCATGAGAAAGATAAGGATGCGGGTTGCTTGTTGTTGATACATCGGGGGCCTTTGAAAACCCGACCCTCGATTTCGTTGATTGTTACTCCAACCGCCTTGATTGTTGCCTCCCCAATTGCCTTGGTTATTGTTGTTATGCCAATTCCCTTGATTATTTCCACCGCTCCAATTTTCTTGATTTTTGTTGTTATTCCAATTGCTTTGATTATTTCCACCACTCCAATTACCTTGGTTGTGAGAATTCCAATTTCCTTGATTGTTTTGAGGTCTCCATTGTTATTGGCTTGGGCCTTGGAAGTTGTTTCTTTGCCCTTGAAAGTTGTTCACATATTGGACCTCTTTTTCTTGGTCATTGTAGGAATCATCTTGTTCAAACCCACTATCTTCTTGTACAAAATTTTCTACCCTTTGTTGCATTTGTGGACCCTTTATTCTCTGTTTGTTCACCATCATATTTACTCCCTCCATTGCATTGACTTGCCTCGGATTTTGCACTTATTAAAGTTGAGCCTTTGACAATTGGTTCATGTTGGTGGTCAATTCGGTTATGACTTGCCCATGGTCATGCAATTCTTTGTGAAGGTGAATCACATTGGGATCACCTTGTGGAACATTAGCCGGGGATTGACACGCCGATGAAGTATCTGCCATCTCATCCAAAATATCACACGCCTCCGCATAAGGCGTAGTCGTGAAGTTTCCACCGGCAATTTGATTCACTACACATTGGTTGGTTGTATTGATCCCCCGATAGAAAGTTTGTTGAATCATGTTCTCTGTCATATTGTTGTTGGGACACTCTTTCACCATTGTTCTATATCGTTCCCATATCTCATGTAGTAGTTCAGTAGGCTCTTGCTTGAATGCTAGAATTTCATCCCGAAGTATAGCCATGTGCCGGGAGAGAAGTACTTAGAAATAAATTTCTCCGCCAATTCATCCCAAGTATGAATGAAACAAAGAGAAAAACATTCCAACCAATCTAAAGCTTTCCGTCGTATAGAGAAGGGAAAAGCCTTAGCCTCAAAGCATCCTCGTAGACATTTGTTTCTTTACTCCCCCAACACGTATCGACGAACCCCTTCAAATGTTTGTATGCATTTTGACCCGGTGCACCAGTGAAGAACCCTCGTTGCTCAAGCAAGGTGAGCATCACGTTGGTTATTTGAAAGTTGCTCGTCCTAATATGAGGAGGGACTATTGCACTTGCATATCCTTCATTCGGCAACACCCGGTGTGGAGCTGCTCGTAGTGTAGGTGGGAGTGGAGCAAGCACATTGTCTTGAGGCACTCGGCCTCTTCTATTGGCTTGAGGTTCAAGAGGAACCTCATACATTTGATCATCCTTAACATCCAAATCACCCAAAAAAAATATTTTTGAGCTCATTGTTTGCCATGGTTGCACCTACAATTTCTCAACACGTTAGTAACACAGAAGGAAAGGAAGATATTCCAAAAACACACTCAAATATATAGCTAAAACTGTTTTTTAACTCCCCCGGCAACGCGCCAAAAATTGATCTCATCCAATCACACCTCAAATCAAGGATATGAAATGGTCGATTGCAATAGTAGTACCCAACAAAAGTCGGGATCGAATCCACAGGGAGTTTAAATGGGAGTTAGGAGTATATATTCTAGTACGTGAGTTTGAACTATCTTAATTTACACTTTCACAAATTTGTTTTGTTGCTAATTCTATTTTTAAAACTAAGATTACAAAGTTAAGAAATAAAACTAAGAAATTATTTTTGTTGTTTGTCAAGTTTGAAAAAATCCTAGGGCTATGACCAGCATCTAGGTGTTTGCCTAATGGGATATAACCCTTAATGCTTGTTTCGTTGATCGGGGTGTATTATAGCTATCAACTCTCAATTACCCACTCAGCACCTCTCGATCAGAGAGTGCTTTTGCCCAATTTGGCTTTCTCAAGTCCAACTGGGTATTGCACAAAACGGTTGATAAAAGCTCCAGTCGGGTTATTACTATCTCTAGGTTGAACCCTTTAATTGGGTTGATCAATCTCTCAATTGACCCAATTCCTTGTTAGCCAAGTTTTTCTAGACTAAGTGTCTCTTTCTCAAGTAGAGACTAAGTCAAATAGGCATGAACTAATGTTTGCAATCATTAATTACACAAATTAAAGCAAGAACAAGACTAAATAATAAACACCCAATCATAAACAAGCACTAAATTAGATACCCATGAGGTTTATACACTAGGGTTGAGTCACAACCCTAGTAAAAATCTAGCTACTCATGCTTGAAATTGAAGGAATAGAAGAAGAAATGCTAATTAAATTCATATTGTAAAATTAAAATGATAAAATCTATATTAAATTATCCCAAAATATAGAAAACTACTAAAAGAAGCCAAGAAAAATGGCTACAAGAGTTGCTGATGTCAAAAGTTGACCTAATTTTGTGAAACTCGTCTATTTATACAAGACTGAAAATTTCGGACAAAAATGCCTCTCGAGAGGTTCTACGGCTGCATAACTCCATGTGCGGTCCGCAGAAGTCTCCATCTCGCAGGAGTTGGGATTCTGCGGCCGCATAATTCTCTACTACAGCCGCGAGGCAATGTTTCTGTGGTCCGCAGATTTATCACTGCGGCCGCAATCTGGTCTTCTGCAGTTTGCAGCTTTACTTCTGTGGCTGCAAGGCACTTCTTCTGCGGCCCAACAATTCTTGTGCGGTCCGCAATCTGAAGGGACTCTGAACTTGGCAATTTTCTCATCTTCTGAACTTGGTCTCCAACTCTTTGTTTGCAGCCACACAATTCCTGTGTGGTCCGCAGTATTCCAGAAAGTCTGGTTGGACTTCCTTCATCATTCGCGACCACAAATGAAATTTTGCGGTCCGCACATTGTAAGCTCCTGTGCCTTTTGTTGCCTTGTGTTTTGACTACTCCTTTTTGAGTCGGATTTCATCTCGGGAGTCCAACTTCCAACATTCTTGCAATTTTGCACATTTTATTAGTTTCGAGAACATAATTAAACGCTTTTAGACTAAAACAAAAGCTAAAAGGCACTAATAAGTAGTCAAAATCCCTACTTATCAAGTACCAACACACCGTCATCTCCAATATCCACTCCTTAAGCACCACTTTCCCACGTTGTGTCCCCAAGGACAAGCAAATGAAGACCATCATACTAACGAGCCTTAGTGCGCTCAAACAAGGACGACTTCACAACAACACAAGTAAGAACTCTACCAAGTTCGAAAATACCCAATATCGCAACTCCATCGTCCAACGCCTGAACATTCATAGCCCAAATGTCTATGCCGCAATAAATACCAAACACCCATTCATGAACCGAATGATCCTTCTCCCGAAGCATTCTCTGTCGCGACACATAAGCGAACACTCTACCACTCAAAACCAACACCGTGTCGGAACTCACGTGTGAAGCGTCACAACACACTATGTATAACCTGAACTCATGGGCAACACCAACACTGGGCTGAAATAATTAAACACCCCTCCACAAGGCAACGATAGTAGTCCGCCCTCATAATGCAGTGAAAAGCATCATGCACCACATCTATAGCCTCATAATAACTTGTCGTGGCCCCACTAACATCAAGTGCCCGACATCGCATATGAACGAGTAGAAAGGAACTGAAGATATAAGCTTCAACCAAAATCAAGTCGCACAATAAGGAAACAAGAAAGGGAAATTCTCCTAACGGTCTTGTATCCTCTCAAAGATAAGTACAGAGATCTTCATACCGATCCGCAAGACTCTACTATACTTGCTTATGACTCATGAGATCTATGTGAACCTAGTGCTCTGATACCAAGCTATCACGACCCAATTCCCACTATAGGTCGTGATAGCGCCAAACGCTGTTGTTAGGTAAGCCAACAATAAATCCACACACCGATCGATCGTTCATAACACATTTTGAAACAAGTGATGAAATAAATAAGCGAAATTGTTCTTTTTCTTAAAATAACTACTGACATTATCTTCAAGGTTAAAACATTATCAAAATTTAAAACCGAATATCATAACAGAAATACAATCATGAAAAATGATCTAAAATCCCCAAAACTCGGTGTTACAAGTGCATAAGCATCTACTGCATTATACAATACTACTACAACAACTATCTGGAATAGGAAATAGACAAAATATAGTAATTAAATAGGAAGGGAACTCTGTGCAATACGGATCGTAACATAGAATGCAGCTCACCACAAAGTCTCCTCAACACCTGCACCTACGTGCTTGTATGACCACTAAATGCACCCTACACAATTAAAGCAGAAGTTTAGTATGAGTACGTAAATCAACGCGTACCCAGTAAGTATCTAGCATAACCTCGAAGAAGTAGTAGCGAGGATCGACATCGACACTTACAAGTGGTCTAGTAATCAAAGTATAGTAAAAGTAGACAGGTATGAAGCAAAGCAAGTAGCAACAAAAACAGATATATGTGTATAACATGATCCTCAACAGAAAAATAAATACGAAATCCTCAAATACCGAGTACTACCTCGAATAGGATATAAATTACCAATATCAAGTTCAATCGTCAAATTCAAGATAGGATACTCATATATGTGTTTACTACCTATCAAAATATTATGCACGATTCTGCCGAGGCAAACGGCATAATCCCATAAGAGTGCTCCATATAAGTGCCGAGGGAGTGGCCTGATTCCATAAATGTATCTCATAATACTGCCTAGGCAAATGGCCCGCTCCCATAAGAATGTGTTACATTATACTGCGGATATTGTACGGCCCGATCCATAGATGCATCTCATAATACTGCCGATGGATGAATGGCTCTATCCATGAATGTATCTCATATATTTCCGAGGCGAACGACCCGCTCCCAAAAAAATAGTGCTGAGGTGATAAGCCCGATCCCATAGGAATAGTGAAACTTTTGATAGGTCATCAGCCCAACTCATAAATATATGTGCGAGTTAAGATATCAAGGGAACTTTCAAACAAATAAGTACAATACAGGAGTAATCCATAACAGAAAGTATAATTTACGTGGCTAATCTAGTAACGTGCCAAGTTTATGGAATAGTAAAGCTCAATACTCTATGCAAGTCTAGTCTCAGGCTAAAACATAAGTTAAAGCATTTAAAAAGGTAAGAACTACTCAAGTAGTACAGTTAAAGAATAGTGTTAATCTAAGTCTTCCCGAACGTAATCAAGAATCTAGCATACGCACGGACGTTCCTCACCTCATAAGTGCGTAACTCCCATAACACATAGCACGTAGCAAATATAGCACCTATGGGGGCAAATTCCCTCTTATAAGGTTTGATAGGAGACTTACCTTGCTGCAAAATCCGATAATCGGCTCAAACGCCTCTGTAACACCTCAAACCAATGCCAAACAATCAGAAACTAGCCAAAGAATGTGCAAACCAATCAAAACATATGCAAAAACTCGTAATTTAACAATTAGAAACAATCCTCAACCCACACAAAAGTCAACAAACTCAACACCTAGGCCCACACGTCCGAATTTTAAAATTCTCGAAGATAAATATTACCCATAGCACCACAAGCTCAAATATATTACTTATTCCAAATTTCATGTCCAATTTCGTGGTCAAAACTCAAAAATATCATTCCTAGGTTTTCTTTCAAAATCCCTCAATTCCTTCTAATTTTTATGGTTAAATCCATATATTAAGCTCACAACAAGTTGGAATCACTTACCTTGTATTAGATGATGAAAATGGTTCTTCAAAATTACCCCAAATCGCCTCAAAAAGAGAGAAGTTGGATAAAATGAGCCTAACCCCGAGCTCACTGTTATAAAGCTTCTGCCATACCCTTCAGCGCATTCGCGGGCTCTAGTCGCGTTCTTGAAAGCTTCCTACCCTAAAGCTTCGCGTTCGCGGGCCACCCATCGCGAACACAGTGACCAATCCCTGCCCAGTGCTGAGCCCTTCTCTGCATTCGCGGTCACACAACTGCGTTTGTGAAGTGTAACCTACCCAGATGCCTCCTCTTCATGTTCACGACACTATAGTCGCGCTCTTGTAAGGCAAAAACCCTGGTCCCTAGTTCCTTTTCCGCGTTCGCGGCCCTCCTATCAGGTTCTCATAGCACATGCACTCAACAGCCCAATTGCCCATCGTGTTTGCAGCTACACCACCGCGTTCGTGAAGCACACCATCATAGCTGCCCCAAATCCTTCATCGTGAATGCGTGCTTCACACCGCGTTCACGAAGAACAAAATTGGAACAAGCAACCAGCAGTAGAAAAACACTCCGACATGGTCCGAAACCACCCCAAAAGACGTATATGACATAAGAACGGTAAGACTGTGTTTCTATAGGTTGTTTCCTAGACCCCTAGTATACTCATTTGATTCTGCTTCATTTGTTTCTTTTATGAGCTTTAGTATTTTCATATGTTATTATGTCTGCCTTACATATGAGTACAATTCTATCTACACTCACGCCCCTTTTGCTGGGGTGTTGCATTCACTGCAGGTTCAAATGCACAGGTTGGCAAACCTCCTCGCTAGGTATTTGTTGGCGTTCAGCTGTGAGTGGTGAGCTCCATTTCTATTTGGGTCTGAGTTGAGTCTAGTACTTCTTTTGATGTATATAGAGACACTCTAGGTAGGTTGGAGCCCTGTCCCGACATTATAACAGTTGCATAGTTTTTAGTTTATCGTAGAGGCTTCATAGACATGTATTGAAAATCTCACTTAAGTACATATGCATGCCAGTCACATGTTTTTAGTCCTAGTGGCCACCTATATACATATGTCAGTTGCATCTTCCATTTATTCACAAAGCATGTTATATAACTTGAATAATAAGTAAACCTGCTAGGCGACAACCGCGTGTATGAGCAAAGCACTGCAGGTACGACCCTAGCACCGTAGGTGCGAACCATGCCAGGCCTAGCCGCTTCTGCAAGTGCCAACCCATATTTGCAGGTGAGGCTGTACCACCAAGGTGCGATTGCACCGGACATCAAAAAATTTCAACTTGTTCCAAAATACTCTGAAACCACCCTAAAATTCACTCGAGCCCTCCTAGGACTCTGTCCAATCATCCTAACTAGTTTGCATATGCTACGAAAACTTATATAATGGCTCGAAATACCAAAAAAGCATCAAAACGAAGAATCAAGCATCAAATCAAAAATCTCAAATTCTCTTAAGTTCAAAATTCCAACTTTCGACTAGAAGTGTCGAATCAACGTCGGGCTACGCGAGACCTAAACCAAACATATATATAAGTTCAAAATCACCATATGAACCTATTGGAATCTTCAAATCATCAATCCGAAATCATTTACTCATAATGTTAACTTTGATCCACTTTTTGAACCTTAAGCCTCTAGTTAGGAACCTAGCATCCCAAATCGCTCTCAAACCTTCCGGAACCCGAACCTTTCATCCCCACAAGTCAGAAAAATCAAAGAAACCTATGGGAATCATCAATAGGGGAATGTGGCTCTAGAACCCAATATGACCAGTCGGGGAGTCTTCAAATAGGGGAATGTGGTTCTAGAACTCAATATGACCAGTCGGGTCATTATAGTTGATGATTCAGTTGTTCTAGCTTCAACACTGACTTTGCCATATCAAGCACAAGATAGCATCTACCAAATATGGGTAGTATTGCTGCGAAATGAGGGTTAAAGTTAAGAAAATGAGATCGAGAATCTTGTCGTCTTTTCTAAATCTGAGAAGGAAGATTAGCAAAACCTCATCATTGATTACTTGAGCTATGGGATACTTCTAGAAAATCCAAGAAGGACCAAAATCCGTTGTTGCACACCTTGATTCCTTTACTATAGAGATATTTTATACAAAAGATCATTTGAGGAAGTAGTCTTATGATGTTTGGGGAAAGATGAAGCAGTCCAAGCTTTGCAAGAAGCACATTCTAAGGTATGTGGATCACATTAATCTGGCGAAGACTCCACTTCCACATAAAGAAAATGGGATATTGTTGGCCAACAATGGTATGAGATTGTTTGTACTATGCTAGAAGATGCAAGGCTTGTCATTTACCTGCAAGTTTTATACATCAACCACCTGAAGTGCTACACCTTATTTTTGCATCTTGACCATTTGACACTTGGGGATTAGATGTTGTTGAATCGCTACCAAAGTCTTTTGGTGCTCACTTGTATGTCTTGGTTGTAACTGACTAATTCTCATGATAGGCTGAAGTTATTGCTCTTAAAAAAGAGAACGTTACAAACTTCATCCAAGTAAATATCATCTACTTCTTTGGCACTCTTTATTACATAACAACGAATAATGGCAATCCATTCGATAACAAATTGATAAAAAATATTTGTAATCTCTTTGGCGTCTTAGCAACATAACTCTTATATGTATTACACTGTTGCTAATGTCTAGATGAGGCATTCAGTAAGACTCTAAGCAACTTGTTGAAGAAATTCATCTCCAAGTGCTAGCGATATTGGCATGAACATATGAAAAAAGTTTTGCAGGCATATAGGACAATTCACCGCACACCAACACAAGCTACCCCTTATTCACTTGTCTATGGAGTTAAAGCCATTTTCCCACTCGAGCATCAAATACCTTCCTTGCGACTTGATCTTCAAGAAGAGATCACCGAAGAAAAGAATGGTCGACTTTGACCAATAGAGTTAGAGGCTCGACGAGAAAAGTTTGGAAGCTCAGTAAAGTCTTAAATCGTGATCAAGCTCGATTGTCTCGTTCCTTCGATAAAAGATTTTGCCCGATGTCTTTTCAAATGGGAGATCAAGTCCTCACGGTAAGAAGGCCTATCATCATTTTGTATCGAACTGGAACCAAGTTCACTTCTAAGTGCGATGGGCCATATGTTGTGCAAGAAGTCTACTTAAGTGGTGCTTACATGCTTGTGGATACAAATGGCATGATAATTGGTCTTATTGATAGGAAATATTTAAAGAAGTAATATCCTTGAGAGAGATACGCTCTTTAATCTACGAGCATAAATTATATGTTACTCATATACTGCAAGAGTATAAATTGTGCACAACCCAAAAAAAATCATTTCGGTTGAAACCTAAAAAGAGGCAACCTAGTAAAAAGTTAGGACTCAAAAAAGAACTCACATATTTTGAACTACGGTATGGTTTGATCCTCTTTACTGAGGTACTTAGGCAATTTAGATTTCATTTTAAGTTCAGTCGTATGAGTTCAAAAATATATATGATACCAAGTATTGCTTAAATAAAGTATGATAGAGTGAGATCCACTTGATTGGGAACTTAAAAAAAAATAGGCTAATTAAATCTTTTTGTTGGACTTTGGGTCTTATCGAGTACTAATGGTTCAATGGGGCATTATCTCTATGGAAAATTATTGTCTTCGACGGGATGATTATAGTCTTTTAGCTGCTGTCGTACCTTAATATTGGAGTCTTCAACGCCAACTTTCAATTTGAATTCTTTAAGGTGGCTACATCATCGATTTAAAGTCTCAAGACCTCTAAGTCTGCAAGTTGAGTATTCAAATTCGCTAAGTCTTCAAAGCTAAGGTCATTAATGCCAAATCTTCAAGTTGAAGTCTTTAAATCAGCCAGATCTATAAGTTGGAGTATCCAATCCAGCTAGGTTTTTAAGTTTGTCGGTCTTCAAGTTAAAGTCTTCTAGTTCGCCGGTCTTCAAGTTGAAGTCTTCAAGTCCGCCAAGCTTTCAAGTACTCCAATCTTCAAGTCTGCCTAGCCTGCCAAGTTTTTAAGTTGGATCTTTATATCTGTTATGTCTTCAAGTTTCCGATCTTCAAATTGAAGTCTTCAAAGTTCCCTAAATGTTCATGTCAAAACCATCAAATTCACTAAGTCTTCAAGTTGAGGCCTTTTAATTTTCCATACTTAAGCTGGACATTTTATTCTTTTTGCACCTTAAGTTGATCTCGTCGTTATTGATTTATCCTTCAATATGCCGTTATGGATTTTTCCTTCGATAATGTCGTTATGGATTTGTCCTTTGATATGTCGTCATGGGGTTGTCTTTCGATATGCCGTCATGGATTTGTCCTTTGATATTTCATCGTTAAGGATTTGTCCTTCGATATGTTGTTATGGGTTTGTCGTTTGATATGTTATCGTTATGGATTTGTCCTTCGATATGCTAATATGGGGTTTTCCTTTGATGTTTTATGATTATGGATTTGTCCTTCGAAATACTATTATGAATCTATTTTTTGATATGCCATCATGGAGTTGTCCTTCGATATTTCGCCATTATGAATTTTTCCTTCGATATGCTATTAAGGAATTGTCCTCAGAGCATCGATATTTCATCATTGTGGATTTGTGCTTATAATGATCCCCATATTAAAAGCCATGAAATATCGGACTAAGTAATCCTTGCTTGGCAAAGATATCTCCATTGCCTACACACACAAAAAAAAAAAAAAAGAACAAATGCAAGAGAAGAAATTATCTTCACTAGTGATCGTCATAGGCGGACTTGGAATAAGCTTGATCTCTATGAATTGATGCCTAAAGTTCAAGAGTAAGAGGCTATTTATATAGGTATCAAAGGATAGCTATTGCAAAATATTGTCAATCAGGGATCATCTGCTCACTGGACCAAAGAATATATGAGTTAAGGCGGCTACCTCGATTTGTCTCCTAGTTGGATTCAGTCAGTGGTGGCAGTGACACAGGTTCTTTGGAATCCAAAACTATTTAGAATTGTTATTTGATCTTGGTGGAAATCATAAAAAAAAATAGAATTTCTAACTGCAAACTGAAATGAGTTACATACAGCAAGACCACGTGGAGGATACAAACATTTCAAATGTACATCCCTAATCATTAGAATGGAAAGTAATTAGCAAGGAATCATGGAAATCCATTGCAATATCTACATGGCTTTGCCTCGTCTTTAGCCAAAGATAAATGGCCGTAAAAATTTTAAGTAATTCGCATGGTATGCATGTAATAATGTTGCGATCCAAAATTCATTAATCGTGATGGCACCTAACCCAAACCGCTAAGTAAGTCAACTAACAGTTAACATATTTCAAATGAGATTAATGAGAAATAAATGATGAAATAATTGAACTTTTATATAATAACGCAAGGATTGGTAGTACAAGTCATGAGTCACTAAGACTTAGATTTACAAAACCAAAATAAAACAATGACAATATCTGTTTGGAATGTACATTAACATAATTCAAATCTAAAGCTACCAAGGACAAGTGATAGCCATAACTGGAACGCGGGTACGTCTTCAATGCCAGCTCTCGTCATACACTGCAACATCAACTCCAAGATCTGCACGCAAGGTGCAGAAGTGTAGTATGAGTACAACCGACCCCATGTACTCAATAAGAATCGCAACTAACCTCAGCGAGGTAATAGAAGCAAGTACTATAAATGACACTCCTAATCATCTATGCAGTTCATAAATTCAACAAGTATAGAACAGATATATGATCAAATCAGGATATCGCAGGTAAAACCACCTTGGTGCTCACATTCCTTTGTTTTAAAGTGTTCTACTCGGTCAACAATCCAGTATATAAAGAAGATATGCAAGTAAACCAAGTAAACAGTCAAGGAAATTGCAAGTAAAGATGAAAATGCAATAACCAAATATCAGTCTATTGCGGCGTACAACCCGATCTAAATAACAAAAAGCTAATAAGGCCTGTTGCGGCGTGAAATCCGATCCAAATATAGTAACTAGTTCTCCCAGAGCTCTCAACAATTAGAAACCCGTCAGTTTCTCACAATCCGCGTGTACACCATCAAAGAGAAACATGAGAAGGTGATCCTGGGGGGATGGATCCTTATCCACACACAAGCATGGCCAATTCAACGTGCTACCAGCCTGGCATGGTCACAGGCTCAATATCATAATCCGTCCGGTGTGGTCACAGGCTCAATATCATGATCCGCTTGGCGTGATCACAGGCTCAATATAATGGATCTGTCCAGCGTGGTCACTCGTTATATCACAATCCGCTCAGCATGGTCACAGGTATATCAATACAATCCGCCTAACGTGGTCATATGCATAACAATACAATTTTTCCGGCGTAGTCACAAGCATAACAATCAATTCGCCCTGCGTTAGTTACAAGCATAACAATACAATCCGCCTAGTATGGTCACAGGCATAACAATATAATCCGCCTAGCGTGGTCACAGGCATAACAATACAATCCGCCCGGCGTAATCACAGGCATAACAATGCAGTCCCCCCGGCGTGGTCACAGGCATTCAGTCTAAATCATATCACACATAAGAAAGTATACAAGAACACATGTATATGATGAATAATTTTCAGACTTCATGCTCCTAGACTGGTATAATAACATACTAAAGTGTAGGCATATGCAAGGTGTGCTATCATAGCTCAAATCGATAATTTTATCACAGAAATAGCAATTAACAATTCTATTCAGGGAATTAGCCTCTTCGTAACCTCAAACATGGGTCAAATAGTTCACAACAAGGATATAAATATGAGAAATATTATAGCTTAAAGCTTAACAGTCAACTCTAGCCATATCATAGCCTAAGCACTACTCTTAGCATGGATAAATACCTTGGTGCTCGCACATAGGCTCAGCCCCACACATATGCACACTCATAGCACGTAACTATCACAATTAATTCAGGCAACTAGTGCCCCAACCAAGTTTAGATAAGATACTTACCTCAAGCAAGCCAAATCAAATACCAAGCAAGCCAAACCATACTCTATAAGCGCCATCCGCACAAATCGACCTTCGAACGGCTCGAAAGTAGCCAAAAGCAACTCAAAAAAATCAAATAATGCCAAAGGAAACAAACCCAATCAATAAAGATCGAATCTTTAATCAAAAACTCAAAGTCAACCAAAAAGTCAAATTCGGGCTCGTACCTTGGAACCCGACAAAACTCACGAATTCCGACAACCATCAAATTACGAGTCCAACCATACTAATTTCACTCAAATCCAACTATGAATCGATGTTCAAACTCAGTTATTCACTTTAGGAAAGTTTAGATAAAAACTCCCAATTTTTTCACTTCAAATCCTTAATTTAGGTGTAATAATCCATGTAAAAATAAAATATATAATCAAAAAAAAGATAAAATTACTAACTTGGGTGTTTATCTCCTCCAAAATCGCCTTACTTGTGCTCCAAGAACTCAAAAAGTGAAGAAAATAAACTCAAAACCCCGAAATTTAATGTTTTAATGCACTGCCAATGGTCCTTCTCTACGATCACGATCGCCAACCTTGCGATCTCAATTCATGAAAATTCCAGCATATTTTTTACCCTTCGCGATCGCAGGGACATGGTCGCGATTGCGATGAACAATTCCAACAAGCTTGCCCAACTCTTCCGGACAGCCTCTAGTATAATGGCCATAAATTTTTTGTACAAAATTTCAAATGATAAATTGTTTAATTTTCTGAAAATTAGACATAAAGTGCTACAATTTTTATTTTTAGATATCTCCAAATTTCTTATAAATTGCCAGATATAAGCTTCCGAAGTCAGTTCTGTGATAGTGAAAATTCTTTACGCGATCGCGAGAATGGCTTCCGCGATCGCGATTTACAACGCCCAAACAGAAATTTTCTCTTCACGAACGCGACCCAAAGTCTACTATCGCGACGCACATCCTTGTAACAAAAAATCAGCAACCAAAAAGGGCCTAGAAATGGTCTGAAATCACCTCGAAACTCACTCGAGCCCCTCGGGACCCCGTCCGAACATACCAACAAGTCCCAAAATATATTACAGACCTACTCGAGGCCTCAAATCACACATAATAACATCAAAACCATGAATCGTTGATCAAGATCAATCTCTTAAGTTCATAAACCTCAAACTGCGTTCAAACCAAATGTCCGATTCAAGCCTAACCAAATCGGAATGAATCCAAATTTTGCATACAAGTTCCAAATGACATATTGAAACTATTCCAACTCCGGAACAACAATTTGAAGCCGATAACATCGAAATCAACTCCCGGTCAAACCCATGAACTTTCTAAAGCTTCAAATTGCCAACTTTCGCCAAATAGTGTCGAAACCTTCTAGGAACATCCAAATGCAAATCCGGGCATACGCCAAGTCCAAAATCAGCATCCAGACCTAATGGAACCATCAAAACTCTTATCCGGTGTCAAATACACAAAATTCAAACTTGGTCAACTCTTCCAACTTAAAGCTTCTAAAACCAGAATCATTCTTCCAAATCAATTCCGAATCACCCGAAAACCAAAACCGACAATACACGCAAGTCATAATACATCATACGAAGCTACTCATGCCCTCAAACCATCGAACGGAATGCAAATACTCAAAATGACCGGTTGGGTCATTACAAATAAACAAATAGTAAGAATAATTATCTTAGTCCTAATTTGACCCGAGTTTAATTAGATTTGAGACAAGGATAGCTTCATAATTTTAATAAAGATTTCAATTTTTCTTGATAATAATAAGAGAGAAGTTTCTAAAGAAATAAAATTTGAAGATGGAGATATCAAAGCTTAGAAATAAAGGTATTCTAGGGACTTTTGGACAAAATAATAGACACTTTAGTAGGGTTACTTGAGTTTAGCAACTATAGGAAGACGTGTTTCAAGCTAGCTTTATTAATTTTACTCAATTAATTTTATTCATAGTTAATTTCTAGGGTGTTAGATAATATTTTTAAAAACTTTATTGGGTTGGGATCATTTTTGAGGTGGGCGAAAGTATTAACTATGGAACTAGTAGTGGTTGTACGGTTGTGAAGATAAAAATGGGGTTAAGGAAGTGCTATCATGAAATTGTATTTTGTGTTAACGTGTTATATTTTTATGTTGCATCGTATACTAATATATTATCGGTATATTAAATAGTATTTATAACATTTATGATATATTATGGAGTATTTCATAATTATAACTAAATCAAGATTTATTATAATTGCCGGTATCTTAAATGGTATTCACATATTTTTAATATACTATGTAGTGTACCTCAATAACTGTTGAAACTCATCGATTTAGCCCCTTATAGGGAAACTCATAGATTTTGGTTTAGAGATGACTAAACCATTTTGAATAATAATTTTTCTAAAAAGATCCAAATGTTTAAAATGAATCTCAATATTTTTTGAAAATACTAAAATATCATCAATATAAACAATTATAAAATTTGTATAAGGTATGAAAATATCATTCATAATTTTCTGAAATTCAGAAGGGACATTTTTTAAACCGAATAGCATAACATTCCATTCATATTAACCCTTTGGGACATTGAAAGCAGTTTTATATCTATCTAACTCAGATATCTGAATTTGCCAATAACCCGATTTCAAATCAAATTTTGAAAATATTATGGGATCATGTAATATATCCAATAAATCTTTTTTATTAGGGTTTGGATATCTTATCCACTTTAAAGCTTTATTAAGGGGTTTATAATTAATAACTAACCTTGGAACTCCTCGTTCCTGTTCAGCATGTTTATTAACATAAAAAACAGTACAAGACCATTTAGACCGACTTCTGTGATTTTACTGTTAATGTTACTTCGAGGAGCTATTGCCTCCTCAATGAACCATTCTTTGGGAAAATCTATTAGTTTCTATTAGAATAGTTTCATTTTTGAAATCCATAATTTTGCACATAGGGTTTAAAGTATATAAAGGTTTATAATAAATCCTATAACAGATACACATAACTTTTGTCCCTGGCATATAATCATAACCATGGAGTTTAATACTCAATATCAAAGCATTTAAAGAGTCTTTAATATTATCATCTAGATCAAGGTTCTTAATATTATCCTTGATCTTACAATCTCTAGCATAATGTCCTACTCTTATAGGGACAGTACAAACCAGTGGATCCCAATGAACTAGTGGTATCAGAGCCATGTGAAAGAATAGAAATAGGTGCTAAGTTCAACACTTCTTTTCTCTAATGAATATCATTAGTAAGCAAATTACTGTTAAAAACAGTAAGAAGGAAGAATATGATATGCCTCAACAATTAGACCTCCTTAATAAATGGACGATTACTAGAATCCAACCTAAGGTTATATACCAACTAGGTACCTTTGAAAAATTAGGTTTAAAACAAGTAGTTAAAACTACTGAAGAGACTATCACAGTAGATAATGATCATGCTACTTTTAAATTATTATCTGAAAATGATTTAGCCCCTTATAGGAAAACTCATAGATTTTATCATATTGGCTTAATACAAGTTGCCTTCAAGCCACTTATGTTAAGAGACTTACCTGAAAGTTTCATAGCAGCTCTCAGAGATGGCAGAAACCAAAACTGAAAAAAGTCCCTTATAGGGACAGTACAAACCAGTTTGGCCTACGGCCCTGTATAATTTAATGCATATCCTACCTTACAAATTTCTTTGAGTGATGAAAACTCTTTAAATGCTTTGATATTGAGTATTAAACTCTATGGTTATGATTATATGCCAGGAACAGAAGTTATATATATCTGTTATAGGATTTATTATAAGCCTTTATATACTTTAAGCCCTATGTGCAAAATTATAGATTTCAAAAATGGAACTATTCTAATAGAAACTAATTTTGGTAAGTCTAAGGTTACTACCAAAAGACCTATTAAGTGGGATGAAATAGATTTTCCCAAAGAATGGGTCATTGAGGAGGCAATAACTCCTCGAGATAACATTAACAGTGAAATCACAGAAGTCGAATAAATTTCTGATGGAACTGTTAAGATCAGGTTTAATGAACCTTATCAGGCTGATAATATCAGTTATTCATCTAGATTGACTAGATCAAATACCTCTTATATTTTACCTGTTGATTATACTGTAGATTTTATGTCATGAGCATCTACATCCCAAATTAGAGAAAATAATAGAGTAGATGTCATAAAAATTAGTACTGATAATATTGCTAGTGCTATTCCTGATCCAACTGAATCAGAAATGGATTTTTCTAATGGTTTAAATGGATAGAAACCAAATAGATTTTAGTCCAAGTTCACCAGCGAGAAAAATAATTTCCGAAGAATTTAAAAAACCCATATGGGATATTTTCAGAAATTGGTTTTTTAATAATTTTGATAAGAAATTAATAAAATTCTTTCAAGATGATTTCTATAATGATATTAGTAGTCACAATAAGATAATTGCTTTTGTGCCATGGTTTATGTCTAAATATGTTAATGGTTATATTTTCATGCTAGAACGAGATTATAAACTCAATAATGGAGAAATTACTAGATCCGTATTTTTCCCACCAACATCTATCCGAATGGGAGAAAAGGATAAAGTAATTTATTAAATTGCATTTTAAAATTGTTTGATGATGATACTGGCAACATTACTGCTAGAAATTTGAATACTATGCTCACACAAAATAATTATACTAATATATATATATATATATATATATATATATATATTCTAGGTGAATAGATAGTTTCTATTAATGAAAGACTGGACAGATAGTTTCTATTTGGACAGACCGAACAGATAGCTACTGCAAGTATCCAACCACCTCCTGAGGTCAAAGACTTTAAAATAAAGAGTCTCGAAGACCTGGAGAATTTATTAGATAAAAAATTTGAAGAATTTAAAATTAGTCCTTTAAATTTAGAATACTTATCTGATGAAGAGAGAAAAGTAAAACTCTATGATGAGATTAATAGAATCTCAAAAAAGTTTGCTCGTAATCCAGTCCAAAGGATGTTTTATTGTCCTAGCTAACTCCTCAAGATGTACTCATAGAGGAACCTGATGCTACTCGTTATTCCCAGAACTATAGTAGCACAAAAATCTATGAATAGAACATAGATGATTTTACTGACCGTCAGATTTATACTCAAGTACATAGAATACTTATGTACAGCACTATCTGTAAGGTTAATAAGAATTCTGAGAAAACCGTTGCTGAGATGATAGTGGCAAAGTAAACTGGCCAATTAAAAGGCTTGTGGGACAATTATTTAAAAGAAAAATAGCACGCAGAAATTATGGGAGCCGTAAAAATAGAAGATGATCAGAATGTTCAAAATGTTGTATATTCCTTGTTTCTTAATATTATAGAACATTTCTCTGGAAGATGGTCAGACAGTAATGAGACCTTAAGGATCATGCTCCAAAATCTTAAATGTAATACGATGACAAATTTTAGATGATATAAGGATGTTTTCTTATCCGGGGTAATGGAATTACCAAAGTATAATAGCACTCACTGGAAGTCCAAATTTATTGATGGACTCTCAACACTCTTTGCTGAAAGAGTTAGAAAAACTCTTCGAGGAACTGCAATGAGTATAGATTAGTTATACCTATGGAAAGCTTATTAGTGTATGTACACAAGAAGGCTTAGCTCTATGTAATGATCGTCTTAAATGAAAGCAAGAGTTAAGAGAATTCTGCGAACAATTCGCCATAGACATTCCTAAGAATAAAAAGTCTCATAGACATAAGAAAGACTAGAAAGAACCTTATAGGTATAAAAAGAAGATTAGAGGATCTTCTGATAAGAGATATGAGAAGAAGGATAAGAGAAGAAAAGCTTATAAGCATAGAAATGATTTTATAAGATCCCATACGCCTAATGCGTGATACAAATGTGGCAGAATAGGCCACTATGATAGAGATTGTAAGGTCAAGGATAAGATTAAGAACATTGATCTAGATGATAATATTAAAGACACTTTATACAAGATTCTGTTAAATTTTTCTCGGGATAATTCACCAGAGAATAGCGATAGAGAAGATTCATCAACTGATGAAGATCTAAGGGCTCTACAGGAGGAGGAATACCTTCCTTCAGATGATGAATGTGAATGTGGACCCTGCAAACAGAATCAAGATCAGTGCTGTAATAACAACACAGATGATGAATTTTAATATTTATTCCTAATTCAAGGACTTAGAAGTCAATGTCCTGACCGATGATAGTTTAATAGAACTTCTCAGGGTTATTAAAGATCCAGAGTTAAGGTCCCAGATTGATCAGGTGGACAATATTAAGGATAATATTCCTAAAAGCCCTGAGATTGAACAATTCCTTCTCAAAAAGGACCTTATACAATGTCTGAGATTAAAAAGATTTTAAGAGAAAAATCCCAGGCTATTGATAGGCCAACTACTGTTCAAAATTTGAAAGATGAGATTAATAATCTCAAGGGAGAAATCTCAGGCTTAAAGGCTTCTAATATAGCCTTAGACAAGAGAATTATCAGATTAGAAAATTCTCATGTGTCTACAAACCAGGAATTCAGTAATAATATTACTAAAGAAGGTTTGGATGCTAGTACCTCAAAAAATGGGGTAAAAGATGATTTTCTAGGAATTGTTAATATGGTTGATAATGAGTTTTTACAGAAACTTAAGCTATTTACTACTCAAAAGTTTTTAATAAAAATTAATCCTTTAATAGATTATAATTTTAAAAAAGAGTTTGTTGCTTTATTTGATAGTGGTGCTGATATAAATTGTATTAAAGAAGGAGTAATACCTTCAAGATGTTTTCATAAGACTACTCATAGATTAAAAATTGCCAGTGGTCACCAAATGGGTATTTCTTATAAAATATCTAAAGCTTATATTTGCCAGAACAATGTTTGTATATCAGAAAGTTTTGTTTTGGTAAAAGATATTCACCAAGACATAATATTAGGAGTCCCATTTTGCTACCACATAATTTCTTTTACTAATTGGGATACTCATAGTTCACAGGAACTTTTAATGAGAAAGCAATTACTTTCGAGTTTGCAACTCAACCGGTCCAAAGGTTTCTAAATGAGATCATTTATAATAATATTATTGCAAAGAATAGACAAACTGATTTTAAAAAAAATGAGATTTGCAGTCTTACAATTGAACAGGATTTAAAAACTCCTAAACTTATTGAAAAAATTGATTTAATGAAGAATCAGTTTGCTTTACAAATTTGTGAAGACCATCCAAATCAATTTTGGAATAGGAAAAGGCATATAGTTAGTCTTCCTTATAAAGAAGACTTTTCGGAGGATAATATTCCTATTAAAGCTAGACCTTGCCAAATGAATTCAGAATATTTGGAATTATGCAAAAAAAAAAATTGATTCTTTGCTGCAAAAAGGTCTTATAAGGCCTTCAAGGTCTAAATGGTCTTGTACAGCTTTTTATGTTAAGAAACATGCTGAATAGGAACGAGGAGTTCCAAGGTTAGTTATTAATTATAAACCCCTTAACAAAGCTTGAAGTGGATAAGATATCCAATCCCTGATAAAAAAGATTTATTGAATAGATTATATGATGCCATAGTATTTTCAAAATTTGATTTAAAATCGGGTTATTGGCAAATTCAGATATCTGAGTTAGATAGATATAAAACAGCTTTCAATGTCCCAATGTTATTTTATGCCATTTGGTTTATAAAATGCGCCTTCTGAATTTCAGAAAATTATGAATGATATTTTCATACCTTATACAAATTTTATAATTGTTTATATTGATGATATTTTAGTATTTTCAAAAAATATTGAGATTCATTTTAAACATTTGGATCTTTTTAGAAAAATCATTATTCAAAATAGTTTAGTCATCTCTAAACCAAAGATGGCCATTTTTCAGACTAATATAAGATTCTTAGATCATAATATTCAGAATGGACGAATAGTTCCAATACAAAGGAGCATTGAATTTGCATCCAAATTCCCTGATGTCATAACTGAGAAAACTCAGCTCCAAAGGTTTTTAGGAAGCCTTAATTCTATTTATCCTTTCATAGAGGACCTAGCTAAGGATACTTCAATTCTTTATTAAAGATTGAAGAAGAATTTGAAAGCCGGGGCTAATAATGATACTAAGCAGTCAGGCTAATTAAGTGGAAGGTTAATAACCTTCCATGTCTTACACTTGCTAATCCAAGTTGGGCAAAAGTAGTTGAAACTGATGCATTGGAGATTAGATTTTGGTGGAATATTAAAACAATATTCTCCGACTAATAAACAAGAATATCTTGTTCAATTCCATTCGGGAAAATAGAATAATTCCCAAAAGAATTATGCTACTGTGGCTAAGGAAATCCTTGCTATAGTAGAATGTGTATTAAAATTTCAAACTGATTTATATAATTAGAAGCTTTTAATAAAAACTGACTGCCAAGCAGCAAGATTTGTCTTTAATAAAGATTGTAAACATGATATTTCTAAACAGATGTTTGCAAGATGGCAAGCTTTGTTAGTTCCATTTGATTTTGAGATTATTTATATAAAAAAAAGACAGATAATAGTCTCCCTGACTTTTTTACTAGAGAATTTTTGAGTTAATAACTCTTTTAATCTTTTGACAGAATATGAGACCTGCATATAGGAGGGACGAGGAAGAAAACCGAAATCCTCCTATGGCAGAGGAAACACTTATCCTAGCCCAGATAGGAAATCAGCAGCTAATAGCTGCCAATATTGCAGGAACATCAGGTCTTAGTACAGACCACCCAATGTACAAAGAATTTTTGGATTTTATTAAATCTAAACAAGACACAGACTACAATCCTCCATCATATTCCTCAACATTAGCAGATGATAGCCATGATAACATTGAGGTTTATAACCAGAAAGGGTAAAAAGAGTTAATAATTCTTCTAAAACAGTCCGACCTGAAATAGAAGGATAACCCCTGGCAAATCATGATCAGGTATTTTGATACAACATCATATGCTGCAACTGCTTATAAATACAGGATGAATTATGAGCTAATCTTTTCATCTACTGGTTCAGCTGAAATTCAACATTTTTATCCAGCTAATACAAAGAGAGTTTATAATTTCTCTAAGATTATTATAAAGAAAATAATAGCCTCGGATGAATGGGGAATTAGTACATTAAAGAAAAGAGAATATACTCATCCAGAACAGAAAGTCTCGGTAAAGTTCAATTACTGGGATTAGGAAAAGTTTTTATAAAACTTTCTTATATGAGAACCCTAAGAGGAAACACTCTTGGTTCATAAAATTATGTTCCAATTTGTTTGAACAATAGATACTAAATTGGTTCTGTATATATATCATATGGTCCATCTTTGGAAATACTACCGCCAATATTTAAGAGTTTATATACTCAATGGGTAGATATATCTCCCAAAATTATTGCATTACAAAAGGATGATTTTTTTTTTGATGTCATAGCAACAATGCATTTTTTCATAGAACTCTCTATTCCATGGATTATAAAATGGGATGTAGAAGTCAGTCAAACCAGGGAAGGATTCCCATGCTTAAACAGAGTTTTTTATACGAAATTCTGGAGCAAATTACTTCAATCAGATCAAACAGGAAAAATTCATGATCAAAAAATTATTGAAGAAATTAAAAAGAAGATTGAAGCTTATAGCACACAAGAAAAGACGACCAATGTCGAAATGGAAGAATTAAGTCAATTCCAGCAAGTTACTTGACGACTTCAAATGAAGAAAGAAGCTATCTCTGAAAAGGAAATTATTGCTTCATATTTTGAAGAAATAAAAAGAGATCTAGTAAGAAATTTCGAAGTTGAAATGTCATATGATGTTTCAATGGTTTCAATAGGAAACACTACAGATGAAGAAACTTGTTTGGCAGGAGAAGCCTAAGAAAGGCAACAAGAACAAGTCAATTTAGATGAAATTGAAGAATCCCTGAAGAAAATAAAGGAAGAAGTGGAAGAATCTTCCGCCATAAATGGTAAAGGAAAAGGTAAAGCCTAAAAAAAGACACTGAAGACCCCACCATTGAATAATTGACATAATACAGCTGAAAAACTTTAATAAAGTATCTGACCTCACCATGAGAGGTTGTTAGAAATCTATTTTATAAAGTAATTTGTCCATTTCTCTTTTAGCTTTTTCTTTATCGGCCATAATGTAATTATTTGTCGGCCATTTTACTGTTTAGTTTTTGTTTGTTTTTAGTCCGATCCATTATATAAGGATATGAATTCTTAGAAAGAAATAAGCTTTTCTGGAGCCAGATTTTAGGATCTCTCTCTCTGTCTTTGTAAAAACATCTTCTTTTTGTTCAGTTAATATTAGAAATAAAATCAGAAAAGGTCACTTGGCCACAACCTCGACAGTCTCATGTACTTTTTAATTTTAGTTTTTAATATATCATAGATAGTCATTTAGCTTAAATGATAGGCTAAATACTAAGTGTTGAACTTATGCATATTAGACTATTCTTAGACATGTTTTGGTATTGATTTTATATAGTATCGCCCGGTTCTAAGGTTGAGACTATAGAGCCCAGGGAGTTCACAGTCCAGGCAGTAAACCCTGGTTATGGCAGCATAACCGGTGATCCTCAAGAACTTGTATTAGCCAGGTGGGCGTGTTGTAGGGTTAAGAAAGAGAACCGTAGTTTAGGGTTTGTTTGACAAGACTGTAGCTTGACAGGGCTGGTGTCTTTGTAAAAGGTTCCTTGTAGCTTCGTTGAAGCGATCTGGCATGAACTAGTGGTATATCCTTGACCTTACAATCTCTAGCATAATGGCCGATTCTGCCACATTTGTAGCACGCATTAGGCGTATGGGATCTTATAAAATCCTTTCTATGCTTATAAGCTTTTCTTCTCTTATCCTTCTTCTCATATCTCTTATTAGAAGATCCTCTATTCTTCTTTTATACCTATAAGGTTCTTTCTGGTCTTCTTATATTTATGAGACTTTTTATTCTTAGGAATGTCTATAGCGAATTGTTCGTAGAATTCTCCTAATTGTTATCTCGATAACTGTTGAATCGTGGTATAATGTGATTATTATTGAATCATGGTTTATTCATAATATATTTTGTATATTATGTAATATACCATGATTACTATTGATGATAGTATATTGTGATTATTGGTACGTATAATGATATTCACGATATTCTTGGTGTACTGTGCTTATTGATGTGTTAATTGATATTAACAACATTATTGGTATATTATGTAGTATACCATAATTATAGTTGAATAACGATATGCTGCGATCAGTTGATTCATGGTATACTATAATTAATGGTGTGTTAAACGGTATTCAATATCGTTTATATAATATGTAATATACCATGATTACTGTTGAATCATTGTATAGTGTAATTAAATGGTATTCATAATATTCTTAGTATACATAGTATGCCATGATTACAATTGGTAAACTGTGATTAGTTTTGAATCATGGTCTACTATGGTTAGTGATATGTTAAGCGATATTCACAATATACTAATATTATATTTAATTATTTATATAAAAATTTTGAGATAATTTTTATTAAATCTTAAAATTTGTTTGAAAATTATAAAAGAAAACCATCTACAATATAAAATAAAATAAAGAATTTCAAAAATACTATAAGACCCAACAAAAATTATTAGGATTCGCCGTTTTAATTAGAAAGAACAAAAAAAGAGTAAAAAAGAGTGATAGAATCTTTGGACAAAGGAATTTTACTTGAAAAAGTAATACAAGAAAAAAAATAATTAAAAAAAGAAAGTAGAAAAGTGACAAATAGTTTGGATGAAAATTAAGAAAAAAAAGAAATACATCAAAAGATAATGAAAAATTAAGATAAGAAAAAAATAAAATAAAAAAGAGAGATTACCCGAGAGAACAAAAAAGAATACAAAAATAAAAAATAAAAACTATCTATGTGTACATCAAGTTCGAAGAAGAACTCAATTTATAATGAAGAAATGATAGTAGCTCTATGTTTTATAGGCTTTATCATATTCAGTCGGAAGAGTTTAAGTAATACTTTCAAAGTGACTCTCAACGGGAGAATCCAGACTATTCAGGAAGAATCGCAGCAATTCTCCAATCCTAACGAATTAGTTCCTCCAGAATCTAATGAACACATTTCGAGGAAAAAGTGCGGAAGAAAAAGGAAACAACGGAGGGATCCGAATCGGATCTAAATGGGAATGACATGAAAAAAAAAAACCTTTTCGAGACTATCAAACCTAAAATTCACTTTCCGTCACTCTTTTTAGGTTGGCATAATATAGAAAGAGAGTGCCAAGAAACAACACATACCTATCACTTTTGGAAGGTTTGGAACCCTTACTCAACATAGGGTCCAAAAACCCAAAAATAACAGGAAAGAGAGCACTGTCTGCTCAGATTGTCACACCAGTAAGGAGAGCAGTAAGAGCAGATAGTGGACCAGAACCAGAGCAGATAGGCATTCAGTTAGCTTGAACACGAACTCGTAGTTAGAAATCAGATGCTTCCTCAACAACTATCTTTAGAATGTCCTATCTCTCTCTTCAACGCTTTAAAACGAGTTAGAAGGCTTCTCTTAAAGCAGAAAAATAGGGAACCCCGACCCCTTCTGGACTAGCCATCGAAGGAGGCTCATTCGGGACTACATACTACCGCCTGGTCCTTCAGAAATACAGGGAAAATATGACTTCTGTAATGAAGGATCTAGACTTAGATGGGACCAAGCAAAGACAATTCTACGCGAAGAAGATCGGTCCACTTACAAAAATACCCGAACGAGATCAATTTAGTCCATTATGTTTTTTTTTACCATTTCGGACTACTAAATTCAGTTCTAGCAGTTGCCATCTCGCGGAATTGGCCAATTCGCCAACTTGACGTAATATAACTAAAAAATAAGAAAATAAATTAAAAACTGAAAAAGAGTGTAAAATTTTATTAAAGGTAAAAAAATATAGTGAAAAAATAATAATATACTAAGAAAAATAAAAGAAAGTAAAATAGACCAACAAAAAAGAAAAAGGAAAAAAAAGGGAGGCCTTAGAGGCATAAGAAGTGAGGGGACAACTGGGTAATAGAATGTTCAAAATGGGCATATTATATTTTGGTCATAAAATTTTTAAGGTCTCTTAGCATTTTTTTTTCATGTTTTAAATAGAGTTGGTTTGGACTAGTAGCCCAGATTTCCGTTACTTCATTTCACTTCGTTGTACAACAGCTCCGGATCTGACTTCTGAGCATAAACACCCATCAAAGTAGTAGTTAGCCGGTGAGATCAAGCGAGTCGGTGAGTCACGAGTCATTGCAATCCAGTCACCGGCGACGATGGATCCGGCGAACTCAACTCTAGGGCGAATGATATTGGAGGAGATCACTCCAGTGGTCATGATCCTCCGCACCCCTCTCGTTGAGGAATCTTCTCAGAAGAATCAACTCTCCTTCATCCAATTGCTTTCTCCTTTCTGCAATTTCAACAATATCGACGGTCAATTCCGTTTCAATAAAATCTTAATGTAAATTTAATTCTAATTTTTTCGTAGAATTAACTGTTTGTGAAATGTTTTACTTTATTGGAATATGCAGTGCCAGTTCGAACTGCAAGTGATCAGCCTTACAGGCTCAAGAAGTTTAAATTGCGCTTGTTTTATGCTTCAGATATTCGGCAGCCTAATATTGAGGTACTTTCTTAGCTGAAAATAAAATTGCAAATATATATTCATTACTTACAGAAGAGTACTACTATAGTTGGTTTGGATAATTAAATGTACTTATAAAAAATGAAGACGATAAGTGTAGTCAAAGAAAAAGTTATTTGATTGATTCTTGAAATAGTGATTGTGTGGAACAAAATGGGAATGAGGGAGTGGTAATTTTATTTCACATTACTTTAATGGAGTATTAAGCTAGTAAGCTACTACATCATTTGCTAATGATTTCATTGCTTCTCAATCTTTATTGTCGTAAAACTAAATTCATGTGGTGCTTCAACCAAAGCTACTGAATAACTGAATAATGAAGTAATTGCACAAAACTTTTATGTAATACTTCACCTTGATTTGGAAGTGATGCACACAACCTTCAGTCGTGGAGCTTTGACAATGTATTTAGTAGGTGATCTACATCTTCATCCGAGCACTTACACATGAAGCACTAACTAGCACATGTAACCCTCTTCGTCAAATTCTTAGCTGGTAGAATCACCCCCCTTGTAGCTAGCCATGTAAAGAAACTCACCTTTCTCGGTACTTTAGGAATCCGAACCGAAAGATGAGGAAAGACTGCCTCCTCCCTACCAAGTAGCAAACCATAATAAGACTTTACGGGAAAACAATCATGGCTATTGTGTGAATATTCTATTTATGGAGCAACTCCATCAATCTCTGTCAGTGTTATCAAAAACGCAAAAAGCTTTAAGGTTTGTTGGGGCCTTAAGCACAAATAAAGCGTGGGCTTTAACGAAGAAAGGTGGAAATGGAGAAAAACTACAAATATATATGTGTATTCCAAGACTAATATCTATTAGCATGAATGCCAAATATATGGACAAAGAAATTGAAGAAAATTTACGATAAAGTGAAATATTACTTGTTTAGTGTCGCCTCTTCAGGATTATGCTTATTGGCAAGGAAAAGTATGATTTTGAGCTTGATGACAACAGTAAAGCACTCGCTAAGCGAGGCGAAGCACTCAACTTGTTTTGAGCCTCGCTTCAGGGCTTAAGAGTGCGTTTGATAACACTGATCTCTGGAACTCTACGATCTCCGAATCTTGCAAGTTCCTCCTAAATGTCAAGTCCCTATGTGTTTCTCCATCTAGCAGCCTCCTTATGCTTTGAATTGACATCTTCTTTTGGCATAAAATTGTGTACATTTTAGGAAAATTGATACTCAAAATGTTACCTCCACCCTATCTGCGTCCCCAATAGCTTACTCTACTCCCATCACCAACCCTAAATGATATATTCCCAAAAAACTCTTCCCGCCCTTTCAAAATATTGCTCCATAAACATCATCCGTAGGGAAGTGTAATATTTTTAGTCCTCCGTCCCCCTTCGAAAACTCCATATTTCTCCGGAACACCTCCCTCCAAAGAGCATTCTCCTCATCCAAAATATAAACCATCTTTCTCTATGTTTGTACATTAGGTAAAAATAAAAATTAATTGGATTGGGGTGCACTTATTGCCTTGATCCTTGGGAATTTGGAGAGTTAAATTGAGAAGAGGTGAAAAATACGTGATCTGTTAATAAACTCAAAGTTATTAGAGAGTCATTAGAGATGAGGAAATAAAGGGGTTTGGTTTGG
>MCJB01048483.1:88105-120012 GCA_002018475.1 Nicotiana obtusifolia
GGAGAGGGGGGGAGTTGGTGGGGGTTATTGTACAATGTGAATAGTGAAGGTAGCAAGCTGTTGAAGAAGCTGTAGTATAGAAAAAAGAGGTGGGAAAGCAGCAAAGGCAGAAGAGAAAGATATGAGGACTGGGGAATTGAAACCTTTTGGGACCAATGGAACACAGTTAGTTTAACCTCAGTAACCTCACATTCTGCAAAGGCAGTTCTTACTACCCATTGTAATAGAACATTGGGCTTCATAGATAAAACACTATGACTTAGAGAAAATCATGACTTAGAGAACTAGTTCAACCTTGATACGTTTTGAGGACCTTATTAGCAAATACAAGAAAGACTGTTGAAGCTTTGGAACCAAGTTTTGACCTGATAAAGTGAAGATTCTTGAAAGCATAACAAACAAACCTATTATGGCTCTACGTATGAGCATCCTAACATGACTAGAATGTCCCTCATGTAGAGTAGCTTAAAAAGTGAGTAAAGTATTGCATTACTAGAAATGTCTACACTCTTTTGAGTCAGAAAAGTTTATAACCTTTTTTTAGACAGATTCTCAAGTTTCAAGCCTCCAAGCGGCCCCTTCATTCGAAACATGCATTGAATTTAGTAAAAAAATTTCTGCGAGTAGTATTCTGAAGGAATTAGTGTTACATAGAAAATGTTGGGTTACATTCCCCCTTCATTTACTTTCTTGTCAAATTGGCCTATTCCATTCAAATTTGTTTCTGTTGACGGCAATGCGTTAAAGTATTCAGTTTATGTTCTATTTG
Source organism: Nicotiana obtusifolia (assembly GCA_002018475.1). NCBI lineage: Eukaryota > Viridiplantae > Streptophyta > Magnoliopsida > Solanales > Solanaceae > Nicotiana > Nicotiana obtusifolia. The sequence goes on from MCJB01048483.1 coordinate 88,875, forward strand.
TTGGTTTTATGACCTGAGAACTGAATGATAATATCTTTTTTCTGTATAAGCTTATTGCTTTAGAACTGACATGTTTTCTTCTCAAGGTTGCAAAGGAGCGGTTAAACCAAGTTATCACTGATGCTGGAGAGAAAGATCTTTCTGACTTATGTTCAGAACCTCTGGAAATTGAGACTGTGCTCAACTGTAATTTTTTTGCCCGCTACATTAAACTTGTTAAATTCTTTCTCATCTTAGAAAAAGAAGGATATGTGATCTCCAAGTTTATTATTAACAAAAGTGTATCAACAGATAATTCATAGGCCTAGCGAGATTACAATTCATTGTGGACAGCTAGATTTATACTTGCAGTTTTGATACCGGCCCAGTTAGTTTTTTGCTGTATTTGTAGTCCATAACCAATTAGTTTACTTTCTGTGATTTGGAGTTAATAAAGGAATTTTCTCTCTGGAAGTATGGAATTTTGTCAGATTAATTCCCTATGATGTTCCAATGTAGCTTCGCAAAACGAGTTCCTACCATCATGGTTCCAATATTTCAACAATGAGCTAGTACGTACGGTCTCCTTTTCAGAAGATGAAGCTTTTGACCATCCTGTGACATGTAAGCTACCTTTTTTTTTTCTGAGACTTTCTTGAGTCACTTCCCCCACTGTACTCCCTCTTTTTCACTTCTCTTTTCTTTTTCAGAAATGAGGTTCCATCTCACTTCTCTGAATATCCGTTTCTAGCTTACAGTGCTTCTACCTCTGTGGTGATAACAATATAGGTCTATTGGCTGTTTCTTCGCGGGATGAAGATCCCATCAACAAATTTGTTGACCTATTTAACACTAATCAGTTGCCTTCCCTTCTCAATGATGGTGCAATGGATCCAAAAATTCTAAAGCATTTTGTATTGGTACACGATGGTGAGGACGCCTCATTAGAAAGGTTTGATGCTCTTTCCTTCCTTCTGAAATTGTCCAATGTAATCTGACATGGTGATTTATAACACTGAGATTGTTAACATCACAATCACAGATCTTGAGATGTGGAAATTGAAGTACTTTAGTAAAGCCAGATACTTTGATCAGCATAAGTTTTTGAAATAATCTGTTGTGAAGCAAAGGATGGATGTTTCTAGAAAGACCAGAGTATTTGAAAATAAAGAAAGAAGTTTGTTTACTTTACTGTACTTGCAAAAAATTATTTCATTAACTTTTAGCAGTCAAAGGACTCATATATTTATAAAGGAAACCATGAAATAAACTCATAATTCTGCTTGTATTCAATTCAAATAGTAACTTAAGATTTCCCTAAGTTGCACAAGGCTAGGGACACATAGAAATTAAAGACATTGGAAGTCCTGAGATTCCTGTGCGGGAAGAAGCTTGAAATGAGGGAGTTAGCCTTAGTCATCAAACAAGAAAAGAAAAGATGAAGGAAGTCATACTTTATTGCCTTTGTTGGTGTGTGCTTTTTGAACACAACTGGAGAACTTTTTAGAGACCTCTTTAGAGACCTTATGCCTCTAATCAGATTACAGAACTTTTAATGCAAATTCTTTTTCGGATTTGAGACAAGCATGTCTGATTTGAGCGTCTGATTCCTGATGCTGAACTAACTGCTAAACTCAAAATACCCTAGGCATTTTAAACTGACTGAGAAGTTTGAAGCAACCTCCCTAAATAAGAATAAATGCTTTTATCTGAACCTGGAACTAACAAAACATACTTCTGAGACTGGCTCAAATAAAGTTAGTGTTGTCTCAACAAACACATAAGTGTACGTGGATGTACACAAGTAATATAGAGTTCGTATTAGTGCCGTCCCATGACGAATTGGCACTAATTTAATTGCTAAGGACAACAACTAGGATTTGTTCAAACAACTAAATCTATTGTAAGTACTAAACTAATGACAAATAGGGGTGGGCATAGTTTGGGCAAAACCGAAATCCAATCCAAAAATAGTTTGGTCAAAAACCAAAATTTGGATTTTTCGGATTTTTGGTTGGTTTTTTGAATTACGGTTTGGTGTTTGGTTTTAATTTTTGAAAACTTCGGATTTCAGAATCGCGATGATAAATTTCAGATATCCAAAAATCCGGAAATTTTTGTACCTTATGTTTTGCCCTTAGGCCTTAACAACTAAATCAGTCAAGCATATCCATTAGACATTAGCCCAATCCCAAGCCAATATTAACTTAAATAATTAGTAAAGGCCAACAACCCACTTAAGAATAGGTTGACAATCGTTGGTACTACCCACAACTTTTCACTTATTTTAGAACTGAACTTGTAAAGGATAATGACAAGTGTCTTATTATTGTTGTTGTTATTATTATTATTATTATTATTATTATTATTATCTCTATGTTTCTTCTTGTAGTATCCTTTCTTATATCAAGGGTTTGCATTTGTACCTACAAAGTTACAATTACCAAATGTCTAGATGATTGTGGTGGGGATGAGAATTTATTAAGGCAAATTGACATGACTAGCATTTGGAGGTTCATTTTTTTTTTTTGTTAGAAGAATAAGAAGCCCAACATATAGGTTCAAATGAAAATCCGAAATAAGCAAACCGAAATGCGAACCCGAACTCTAAAAAATCAGATTCCTAGCAGACACATTTAAACTTTACCTTATAAAAAAAAAGCTTAAGTTTTCATAATCCAAATCGAACACGACGTCCACCCCAAATGACAGACAAGGCAGTCGCGATGTTATGGAATTCAATATAAATTCATTCAGCGAATTGCATCCTCAAAATCTTACTTAAGTGGTAATCCTCAATATATATATGTATATATATATATATATATAAAAACATAGAACGGAAAGGCTTGTCCTTGGCCGATAGGAGGATTTATTCAAGCACTAGTTTGAGCTCCTAGAATATGGCACCCTTGGGCTTTCTATTTGATTGTATCGAAAGGCCAAATGAATTGGGATTTCCATATTGATCCGAGTCATTTTCGGGCAAGCAGATTATTTATGGTGAAGAGGATGATGTAGAACCTCATGAACATTACACTCAATCAATCAAGAGTCTTTTATTCATTTAGAAACTTTCTATCTATTCCCAAACGCATAAGAAAAGGTAGAACCTTAGAACCTTTGGGAGGTACTTTTTATCTACTCTACTATAGCAATTTTAGAACTGCCGGTTGCTTTCTTGCAAGTGCTCGTCTAGCTCCTTCTCCGAAGACCGAACAAGGAAAGGGTTACTGTTTAGGATAGATGGAGGTGGCCCAACGGCTCTTGTAGACTGAACTCTCTTCTCTTTAGGAACGCCCCAATAAGGGGATAAAGAGCGCGCAATGGGCTTTGCAAGCATTAAAAAATCCCTACCTATACATTCCATGGCAACAGACAGAAGGCAGATTTGTCTTTGTTCTTAATGGAAACCTAGAAAATGCTTATCAGCACCTAGGAGCTGTTGTTGGAGTGCCTAGTCATTGACCAACAGCCACAACATACACTTGCTGCCTAGAACCAGGCTCTGGGCATGTGGTGCCTAGCGGTTGGAGAACGTTAGAATCATAATTTTCCTGCTCTAAAGCACTTGGCACGTGCTAATCTTCTTTTTCTGCTTTTCAGCACCTCAGTATTGCTGAGATAGCGCCTAGGTACTGCCCATCAGGTCATTTCTTGCTTCTTCGGCTCTCTGATACCTGTCTCTTGTCATTCATTTCTTTTCCTAGATATCCCAAGTGCTATCTCCTTGTTTGAATAACTTTCACACACAACAAGGAGCCTTGTCAGTGTTCACTGTTCAGTCACAACATGGCATTTATCACTTAACAAGTTCCAAAGCCTCTCTAAGTCATCTTGATGCGAAGTTCATCTAGTATCATCAAGGGTTTCACATTAATCTTAGTCTTGGGATGAATATACAGTACACAACTATTAAAAGGGGCACAAGAGGAGTTCCTACTATTGTAGGGCTATCATCCCTCTCAAGCTATCAAAGCTGTTTCTAGGCTTATGGTTTAGTCGTATTGTGGCGGTCTTTTGGTTACAAATAGATAGAGCTCAATTTTGCATGATGTCGCTGTTAATGATATTCTGTATTTTCTACAGAGCAATCAAAACCTTGGCAGAGATGAGGAGCACATTTGGGGCTAATTGTTGTCATTTGCTGTGTATCAACTCCTCTAAGGATGGGTCAGGAGAACATGAAAATCTGTGGGCTGCTTTTGTAAGATAATCTTCCTGAGTTTATCCTTTTCACATCATATTTATTGGAATTATTATCTTTGTCTATTAGATGAAGCAAACAAAATTTATCTTCTTCTGTCCGACAGAAAACTGATATTTCACATGGCCAGCAGTTACGCTGCTTCCTTAGCTCAGATGACTTGGATGAGGTATTTGTTCCTGAACCTTTTATGGCTGACCTTTGAGGTACTTTCTTAGGATAGCTGGTTATTAATATCTTTCTCCTTGATGTAAGTAATTATTTACTTATGCGTTGAATCGAGCAGCTGGAGAAATTCATACAAGATCTAGCGTCTAAACATATTATTCCTCATATGGAGCAAAAAATCCGTCTTCTCAATCAGCAGGTATTCCCCCCTCTCCCCCAAATTTTTGGAAGGTGATGATAACATGTCTGTTTGCTTCTGTGCTTTTTTGTGACTTACAGTGCTAAATTGCAGGTTTCCGCAACAAGAAAAGGTTTTAGAAACCAAATAAAGAACTTGTGGTGGAGAAAGGGGAAAGAAGATTCACCAGAAAACCCAGCTGGTCCAACGTAAGTTTGCAAGCTCATCCTTTGTCTAGTTTGTTACATGGTTCAGTTTTCATTTTTCTTTTCATGACTAATCAAAGTTTGTGGTTGCCTTTCAAGGTATACTTTCAGCTCTATTGAATCGCAAATAAGAGTTTTGGGTGATTACGCCTTCATGTTACATGATTATGAGCTTGCGTTGTCTAACTATCGTCTACTTTCTACCGACTACAAGCTCGACAAAGCATGGAAACACTATGCTGGTGTTCAGGTAGTTCTTGAGATTATGTATTGAGCTTCCATTTACTAGGCAGCAGTGTACTTGTTGTAAGCTACTTTTCTGGATCATACATGGCTCTGGTATGATGCCCTTCACTTAATGAAATATGTGTCTTTTCTTAACTTGGATTTCCAAGGTGCAGTTGCTGGTCCATACTATTAGATGAGCAAAATAACTAGTGTCCAATGAAACCTCGGTCCTTTTGTGTAGTTTTGCCTGATTATGAATTCTCTTGTAAGTTCTTATGTCTATTTGGCCTAAGGAGTTATTCAATTGGCACATTCTTGAATCATAAATACATGTCTTCGAAAATATGAAGCATTGTGTCTTTATTGCACGTTCTCACTAAATTCATTGGAATTGAGAAAATAGCTAAGTTGCTCGGAGCCTCGGACTCAGGTGCGGGTGTTCGACATGGGTGTGGATCTAGAGGTTGGATCCTTCATGATCTAAATTTTAAGATTCGGGGGTACAGATAGGGTGCGAGGATTCAGCTAAAAACAATTCAAATATCTAAAAGTAGAGTTATAAAAATATGCCTAAATTATGAGACATTATAAGGAAAACTTACTTGGTGCTTGTAGAGTGCAGGAAAAGGACTACAAGTTCAATAACCATAAAGAATGAAGAACATTAAAATTTGAACTAAGCTAATAAGAAAACAGAAAAGCATTTTCTAATTGGAACTTGTAGCCCTTCTACGTTTCCAAAGGAGAATCCGAGAAGGAGATAAAAGGAAAAGGACTGACATAGAAATTTCGATTTTCTTCAATTTCATCCTAGCTTTTATTTTAATTTTAGTAATCATTGTATCTGTCCCGAGTTTCACCTTCGATTTTGGTGAAAGTACCCAAAATCGATTGACCATATCCACTACTGATCCCACACCCACACTCATGTCGTGTCTACACGGGTGCGGCACCGAAAGTTGAGAGCTCGAGCAACTTAGGAAAATAGTAAGTGCTAGCTGATGAGCTCATATGGGCAGTATATGTGCCTTCATTTAATCCTTTAGGTGCATCAGGCAGCACCTTGTTTTTCATTTTATTTAAAATGATCCATGCTAGTCGTCTCTCCAGTTGTTAATGTCTTAGCTGGTTCATTAGAAGAAATGCTGGGTGCTAAGTATGGGCAAAATGTGCCTCACAAATTATTAATGGTCTTCTTCTTTAACTGTCTTACTTTGAGATTTATGAATATTACTTGGAAAGAAATGTAACTTCTGTTTCATATAAAAAATCATTTTCACTATGTTAAAGTTAATAGATCTTCTGAATTCTATTTTACATCCATAGCTCAATCATAAAAAACGATTTGATCATAATTTCTTAAACAATTTCTTAAAAACAAAGAAATTGTGCCATGGTGTATTGTTCGCTGATGATATAGTTCTGATTAATGAGACGCGAGGCGGCGTTAACGAGAGGCTGGAGGTTTGTTGACAGGCCTTTGAGTCTAAGGGTTTCAAGTTGAGCACGACTAAGACAGAATACCTAGAGTGCAAGTTCAGCGCTGAGTCGAGGGAAGCGGGCTTGGACGTGAGGCTTGGATCACAGGTCATCCCCAAGAGAGGCAGTTTCAAGTACCTTTGGTCTGTTATGGGGATAGGGAGATCGACAAGGATGTCACACACCGTATAGAGGTGGGGCGGATAAAATGGAGGTCAGCATCTGGAGTCCTGTATGACAAGAAAGTGCCACCGATACTCAAAGGTAAGTTTTATAGAGCGGTGGTCAGATCGGCCATGTTGTATGTGGCAGAGTATTGGCCAGTTAGGAACTCACATATCCAGAAGATGAAAGTAGCAGAAATGAGGATGTTGAGGTGGATGTGCGGGCACACTAGGATGGATAAGATTAGGAATGAAGATATTCGGAAGAAGGTGGGTGTGGCCCCTGTGGATGACAAGATGCGGGGAGCGAGGCTTAGATGGTTCGGGCACGTGTGAAGGAGAAGCCCAGATGTCCCGGTCAGGAGGTGTGAGCGGTTGGCTTTGGCGGGTTCGAGAAGAGGGAGAGTGCGGCCTAAGAAATATTGGGGAGAGGTGATCAGGACATGGCGTGGCTTCAGATTTCCGAGGACATGGCCCTTGATTGGAAGGTGTGGAGGTCGAGCATTAGGGGGTAGGTTAGAAGGTAGTTGAGCATTTTTGTACTTCTTACCGGGTGTGAGGCTAGTCTGACAAGGTTTTGTCCTAAGCTGCTTGGGTCGAGCATTAGGGGGTAGGTTAGAAGGTAGCTGAGCATTTTTCTACTTCTTACCGGGTGTGAGGCTAGTCTGACAAGGTTTTGTCCTAAGCTGCTAGCGATTTTTGTTGTGTTCATACTATTCTTCCGTTGTTCATAGTACCGGGCCTTAATTCACTGGTTTTTGTTATTGTTTTTCATCTATTTTCTAGTTCTTATGATGTTGCTATTATTCCTATGGTTCTGTTGATAGTACTGATATATTGTCTTTTTCGTCTTCTAAAGCCGAGGGTCTATCGGAAACAACCTTTCTACTCTACGGGGTAAGGGTAAGGTCTGCGTATACACTACCCTCCCCAGACCCCACTTGTGTGTATTCACTGGGTTGTTGTTGTTTCTTAAAAACAAAATAATGGATGTTGATGTAACTTAGCTTCCCTCCTCTATATTCCACATTTTAGCGTGGGTGACTAATTTCTTATCTTCCACCATTGCATATATAGCTTTTAAAGATCCACCTCTGTACCATGTAGACTATGTGATTCTGCTCAGGACTTGTGCTTTCTTTGGATGCTCTAAGTAGTGTTTTCCTTCTGACAAAAATCATTGTCACAATTTACTTCTAAGTTCTATGTCCTGTATAATAACGAATACTTGTTTTCTTATTACTCTTGTACAGGCTGAACTTTAAATTCCATTTGGGTCTAGGTCTTTTACATTGTTTGGCTAATTCTGTTATGAATTGCTTGGATTTGTTAGCACTTTATTAAAAGATGAATAAAAATATGAACTACTGTCCACCGGCTTTGCTGGATTAATGGTTTGAGCTTCAGATTGTTTGTTCTTAACTATTAAATTGTAATAGTCTATCTTAACTATTGAAACTGTACTGGAGCATAATATAACGTCAGTGCTGGCCCAAACCAACCTTTTATTATGATCACTATGCTAAGCAGTTAGATGATGAAGAATGTCCCTTATTCTTTTCTTACTGGCGTATTCTTGATGTTTTCCTGTGGGGCTATGGTTATTCATAGTGCCCCTAAGTTTGAGAATATGTTAATGATAATTTGTTCACATAACTTGTTATTGTTTGCTCCGAAATTTCCTTATTTGTTTGTTTATGACTGAATGGGCTAAAGAAAACGGAGGAAAACAGTTTCCTCTTTGGCTGACACTTGAATAGTTAAATTTGGTCTCACAAGAGTGATGTTACGTCTTTATCCTATGTAATTCCTTTTTCAGATCCGACAAGGGAAAGAAGATACTTTCCCTTGGCTTTGGGTAGATTTTGGAGAAATCTCCTTGATAATTTACTCACATTTATATTCCAACCTTAGAGATTAACATACCTCATATATGAAGGTGCTAAAACCCTGGTACCCAACCCATCCTTAATATGGGCTCAAAAGCATTTAATAATCTTTGAATAATGCACATTTCTTTTATACTTTTTATTTTTAGCAATGAAATGTTTTAGTATTGTTAATTGTCCCACGTCGGTGGATATTAGGATCCTTGGTCTCCTTATATTGTCTTGGACAATCCTCACCTCATGAGCTAGCTTTTGGGGTTGAATTAGGCCCAAGATCTATTTCTTTAACATGGTATTAGAGCAGGACCTATCCTCATTCTCGTTTTCCAATGTTGGGCCCCGTATTAAATTGTTCACACTCTAGTGTCCAGCCCTGGGTGAAAGGGATCTGTGATTGAGAAGAGTCCCACATCAGTGTTTTAAGGGATGGGTGGTCACTTTAATATGGTTTTGGCAATCCTCACCTCATGAGCTAGCTTTTGGGGTTGAGTTAGGTCCAAGCTCCATTTCTTTAACATGTTATTAGAGGTAGGCCCACCCAATTCTTATTTCACTCGATGTTTGGCCCCCATATTATCTTGTCCACGTTCCAGTTTTCAGGCTTGGGCATGCAAGGGGTGTTAATTGTCCCACATCGTTGGGTATTAGGGTCCTTGGTTTCCTTATATGGTCTTGGACAATCCTCATCTCATGAGCTAGCTTTTGGGGTTGAGTTGGGCTCAAGGTTTATTTTTTTTAACAAGTATTTCTTCTTATGTGTGTCTTCTATACTGTCCTCAGATTACCATTTTAGAGTAAAATACTATAATGCACCTTACCTATCCTTTTAAAACAATGAAAAGATAACATATTTACTCGAACATAATTACTTTGGAAGTTCTTAATATATTTTTAACTTCATGTCTTGTGGCATTAATAAAGGTTTTTTCTTATTTGGCTTTAAAACACTACTTTCACAATCATTGGTGTAAGAAATTTGTGAAGAAATAGACCTTCACTCATTATGAGTTTGACGTGTGGGATTCGGATTAGAAAATAGTGTGGTTTTGGTTGGTTTTGTTTTGATTTTGATCCTTGGGAACAATGTTTGGATTTGGTTTGAAAGAATTGGTTTGTATGGTGGAAGAATTGGTTTCAGAAAATAGCCTTTCGCTGTTTGGTTTTCCAGAAACAGCTAACAACTCCGCGTTTGCTTTAGAAAACAAAAATGCTCTTCGAATATCAAATTGACCCTTCGTTTGTGCTTATAAAACAAGTCTGCTTACCTTATGATGCATGCCAGATATCGTTGCCATATGACAGTCTTTTTTTTTGAGATAAATAGAAATTTTTTGCGATTGTCATATTTGGGGCGGTGAAAGTAATTGGGCTTATAAAATTAGCTATTTGCCATTTACCTGTTATTTTACATGCAACCGTTCATGAATGTAGTTGCATATCCAATTTATTTTGGGATAAAGCCTACTTACCGGATAATGTGAAGGTTATCAAACATTTTGATAGAACTGGAGTGTTAAATACATTGTACTAGAGCTAGAGTATGTTATTGGTGGGGAGAACTTGAAATATCTTGGCTTTATATTTTGATTTAAGATCGATCCAAATACTGCATTTTCCATCATGTAGTCTTCCTAGGAGGGGAGAAGCAGTTTAACTTCTTGCTGACTCCTTTCTTTTGTTTTGAAGCATATTGAATGAACTAGCTTCTCGACACGTGCAATGCACATGTATGTTCAGTTATTTAATATACAATTTTTTGTAAAAAGAGTGTTTATATTATAATTAAAACAATACTTTGAGTAAATAATTATACTTGAAAGAACAAATTATAAGTTTGCCCTGACGATGGACGTATTGACGCACCACATCCAAGGAGAGATGCCGTGGTGCATGTTATTTGCAGTATTGATTGACGAGACGCGAAGCGGTGGGAACGCGAGGTTAGAAATGTGGAGGCAGACCCTGGAATCTAAAAGTGTCAAATTGAGCAGGACCAAGAAAAGAATACTTGGAGTGTAAGTTCAGTGGTGAGACTCAGGGAGGGGAAAGGGAGGTGAGGCTGGACTCACAAGTCATCCCTAGGAGAGGAAGTTTTTAAATATCTTGGGTCTATTATACAGGGGGATGGGGAGATTGATAAAGATGTCACACATCGTATTGGGGCAGGATGGATGAAATGGAGACTCGCTTCCGGTGTTTTGTGTGACAAGAAGATGCCACCAAAACTTAAAGGTAAGTTCTACGGAGTGGTGGTCAGATCGACTATGTTGTATGGGGCTGATTGTTGGTCGATCAAGATGCCCATGTCCAGAAGATGAAGGTAGCAGAGATGAGAATGTTGAGATGAATGTGCGGACACACCAGGTTAGATAGGATTGCAACAAGGTGGGTGTGGCCCCTACTGAGGACAAGATGCGAGAAGTGAGGCTTAAGTGGTTTGGACATGTGAGGAGGAGGAGCACAGACGCCCCAGTGAGGAGGTGTGAGAGGTTGACATTGGAGGGCCTACAGAGAGGTAGAGGTAGGCCGAAGAAGAAGTGGGGAGAGGTGATTAGACAAGACATATCGTAGCTTCAGCTGACCAAGGACATGTGGAGGTCGGGGATTAGGGTAGTAGGGTAGGTGGTCTAGATTGTTCATATATCGGTAGTATTAGTACGCACTCTAGAGGTGATTAGACAAGATATGGCGTAGCTTCAGCTGACCAAGGACATGACCCTTGATAGGAAGGTGTGAAGGCCGAGGATTAGGGTAGTAGGGTAGGTGGTCTAGATTGTTCATACCGGTAGTATTAGTATGCACTCTCGCATTTTGTTGGTAGTAGGTTTCTATGACTACCCCTCGTTTTCTTTCATTTTGATCATCTTATTATCTTGTTGTTTTTATGCTGCTTTTACATGGCTTTTTGGTGCTGTCCCTTCTTGTTTATTTTTTCATTAATGTGGTGCTTATCCTTTTCTGAGCCGAGGATCTATTGGAAACAACCTCTCTATCTTCACAAGGTAGGGGTAAGGTCTGCGTACACACTACCCTCCCCAGATATCACGGTGTGGGACAATACTAGGCATGTTGTTGTTATAATAACTTATAAGTTTGTATGAACGATCAATATGTATCGTCGTATGTTGACTTGTTTGTTCAAGGTCAAGATGACTGAATATGGTTTAGACCTACGAAAATGAACAATCAAAGTTAAATATGGGGAGAAGAGACGTTTCTTTAGTAGTATCGTTTTCTACTTTGGTCACCGTCATAGTTTGCGACTATACATAATCAATTCGGTAGGTATCACTTTTTTTATGAACAAGATAACATGTATGTTATTAACAATGAAAGCAATCCTTAACACAAAGACTGTGCTAAGAGGAACCTGAGTTACAGGACCCAAAAAAGAACAAAAAGTTAGTCCTGTGCTAGTTTCAAAGACCCCGAGATGTCAACTACTGAATCTACATCTTCTACTAGCTCTTTTTTGCACAAAAAATGAAGCTGTGAGAATGCACGGGAGAAAAATCTATTTTATTAACAATGATATAATGAGCCCTATATATAATACGTATTCTACTCCTACTACATATGAGACTGGGACATATTCTGCTCCTACTACATATGGGACTAGGACCATTTACACGTAACTATCTAACACTCCCCCTCAAGCCAGTGCATACAAATTATATGTACCGAGTTTGTTACATATGTAACTAAAACGAAGACAAGTGAGGGACTTGGTAAAAATATCTGCAAGCTGATTATTCAACATACAAGGCCATAGACTCCCCCTGACAACAAAACTAGGTGGTTGTTGATAAACAGAAATTGGCCGAAAGGTCGTCGGAAAAATTTGAAAATAGTGAGACTAAGTCAAATTCCATACTAAAAAATAGGTTCTAAAACACCGCCAGAAACTTAGGAACTTTTTGGAAATTAAAATTCACGCCGGGAAATCGCTGTTCACGCCGAAAAAGGGGTACTGTTCACATCAGAAAAAATTAAAAGTTGTCAGAATTTGATGCAATTTATATAGGTAGGCTTGGAGTCACTGGACAAGCAAGCTGTCCTGGAGAAGTTTTGTCAAAAAGTGGTCGGAATGGATCACACGGGCCGGAAAAGTTATTGTAGCTCGCCGGAGCCCTAGTTCTGGCGGCGCGCGACTTTTTGCCGGACCGATTGACTGGGGTTTTGTTGCCTGATTTTTCCGAACAAGATCGTAGTGTTGGTTTTTGCACAATACTTACTGGTGAGGAGATAACGCAAATCAATTTTGAATCGTCAATCGGAAAGACGCACGATGACTGACTTTTCTGTTTTGATGGGATTTGGATTTCTGGGGTTTGGTCGCACAAGGGTTTTGGATTTGATGGTGGTACTGGTATATGCACAGTTCCACTGTAGCAGTGATGAACCCCGGGAACAAGACAAACTTGTTGCATGACGATGAGATCTTTCCAGATGTCGCTGGAATGGCGCACATCGATAATTTTCTCATTGAAGCTCTGATACCACGTGAGAATGCACGGGAGAAAAATCTATTTTATTAACAATGATACAATGAGTCCTATATATAGTACATATTCTACTCCTACCACGTATGAGACTAGGACTTATTTTGCTCCTATTACATATGGGACTAGGACCATTTACACGTAACTATCTAACAGAAACAAAAATAGACAACTCATAATGATCTTCTGTTCAGAGTTGACTATACCTTCAAAGCATCTTAAGTTCCTCTCGTTCCAAATTATCCACCAAATACATGGAGGATCATGTTGAAAGGATCATTTCAACATGCTAGCATATCTGCAGACTGCAGTTGTCCTAGGCATTGCCCAGATTAATCCTTTCAAACTCATAAATAACCGCCACAACTTGCTGGTTACTCTGCAATGTAGAAACAAGTGACTGTTTGTTTCCATCTCTCTCCCGCACATAAAGCATCTAGAGCGTAACTGTATTCCTCTTTTCACCAAACTATCATGTGTCAAGACAGTCTCCTGAACCACTAGCCAGCAAAAACATGTCACTTTGAAAGGGATGTTCACCTTCCAAATTTTTTTCCAATGCCAGGCCCAATATGATGTAATCCAGACCTGTTTGGCACCCTATAAGCTTACTTCACCGAGAAAACTTCACTGCTGTTTCTTTCCCACACTAGATTGTCCTCGTGTTCTGTAGTCCCTTTGAGACTTTCCAAAAGATTTAAAAGTTCGGTCACTCTAGTAACTTCCCAGTCATTTAGAAATCTTCTGAAGGTAAAATTTCGCCCTTGTTGACTCCAGGTCTCTGCCACTGTTGCTTGAGGCTGTTACACTAAGTTGATCTAATCTGGAAAACTGTCTTTGAGAGGACCGTTTCCAATTCAGTCATCATTCCAAAAAAATAGCCTTGACACCACTACCAACTTTTATGCTGAAATTGCTTTTCAAAGCTGGCCATAGAGATCTTGTGAATTTCCAAACATTTACCCCATAAATGGTAGAAATTTCTCTTGTACACCAGAGACCGTCTGCCCCATACTTCTCCTTAATGACCTGTCTCCAAAGAGCTTGTGCCTCCACAGGAAATCTCCATAGCCATTTCATTAGTAAACCTTTGTTGTGATGTATCAAATTTCTGATTCCCAATTCTCCATCCTTCTTGCTGTTTGTCAAGGTCTTCCAGTGCACTAAATGAAAACCCCTTTTCTCCTTATTTCCTTGCCAAATAAATTTTCTCCTCAATTTATCATGTCTTTTTTCTATATTCACTGGCAAAGGAAATAAAGACATCATATAAGTAGGAAGAGAATCTAAAACATTATTCACCAAGGTGATCCTTCCTCCTAATGGTAGATAGTTACTTTTCCACTTGGAAAGCTTCTTTTTCACACCTCTCCAGCACTCCCCTCCAGATTTATTTTTTGCTCCTAAAGGTAAACCCAGGTAAATGGTTGGTAACACCCCCACCTCACAACCTAAAACTCCAGCTAGTCTCTGAATGTTGGGAACTTCATTCACCGAGTATATCTGTGACTTTCTCCAATTTACATGCAAGCCTGAAATTGCTTCAAAGATAGATAGAATCATCCTCAAGTGTCCGATTTGTTCCTCATCAGCATCACAAAAAACTAGAGAATCATCAGCTTATAACAAATGAGTAATTTCCAGATTGCTGCTAACGTTGTTTAAAACCTTAAAACCCTTCATCCATCCTCCTGGTTAGCCTTCATGATCAAACCGTTCAGAACTTCCATCGCAATGATGAATAGGAAAGGTGACAAAGGGTCACCTTGCCTTAATCCTCTTTCTGATGAAAAAATCCCTCTAGAGATCCATTTACTAGAATAGAGAACCTAACTGTGATCCAGTTAATATGGTCATAAGCCCTTTCAATCTGTAGTTTTCACAAAATCCCAGGAATTTTGCCTTTGATTCTAGAATCAACACTTATTAGCAATCAAAGTAGCATCCATAATCTGTCTATCTTTGATAAAGGCTATTTCTTGAGAATCTACCAGCTTGTGAATCACCATCTTCAATCTCTCTGTTAGAACCTTTGAGATGACGACTTATAGGTCTGTAATCCTTCAACTCCTCAGCTCCAACTTTTTTAGGGATTAATGCTACATAAGTAGCATTGAAACTTTTTTCAAAATATTCTTGAGAATGAAAATTTTGAAAAGTTTTAACCACATTTGCTTTTACCACATCCCAACAATGAATGAAGAAACCCATGGTATACCCATCTGTGCTTTGTCTGGTGCACAAGCCTTGAGACCCTCTAAGATTTCATTTTCATCAAATTCTCTTTGTAGCCATAATTCCTCTTCTTCATTAACTTTCGGGCAATCTTGACATGCAAAATCAGGCCTCCAACCTTCCGGCTCAGTGTACAATTGCGGATAGAAGTCCAGAATCTCCCTCTTAATCACATTCATATCACCAACTAAAGTCTCATTGATAATTAGCTTATCAATAGTATTGAACCTCCTGTTAGCATTAGCCACTCTCCGAAGAAATTTGGTATTTTAATCTCCGCGTTTTAACCATTGAACTCTAGATTTTTGCCTCCAAGATGACTCCTCGTTTTTAGCAATCTGTTCCAGTTCCATATGCAAACCAGCCTTCTGTAATCATCTTCGTCAAGGTCCCTGATTTCTTGTGCTAAATCGAGTTCTAGGATCCTGTTCAAGCAATTATTTTTCATAACCTCCAGATTGCCCCCTTGTGCTATGTTCCAATCTCTCAATTTGCCTTTAAGCAATCTGAGTTTCCTGGCAAGTATAAAGTTAGGTCTGCCCTGATTATTGAAGAAGGACCACCAAACTGCTATTTTGTCTTTGAATCCCTCTTTCCCTAACCCTCAATTTTCAAACTTGAAATAGGATTTATTGCTTTCCCGGTCACCACATTGTAGAGATAAAGGAGTATGATCAGAGGCAATCTTAGGAAGAACAGATTGCTTGATATTTTTGAAATACTCATCCCGCTCAGAACAACAACAACAAACCCAGTGCAACCGCAAGTGGGTTTGGGGAGGGTAATGTGTACGCAGACCTTACCCCTACCTTATGAAGATAGAGAGATTGTTTCTGGTAGACCCTCGGCTCAAGAAACAGTGAAAATAAAGCAACAAACAATTGCAACAATAAGGTAATAGGGTAGCAGAAGCGAATGACACAACATGTAATAATAACGAACCAGGAATAAGAAAATACAAAAATAGTACTAGTACTACTGGTCTATCGAGGGTCATGTACTCGGTAAGCTGAAATAATGATATGTCCTGCCTAATCACCTTAGCTCAGTACTTCTTTGGCCTACCCTTGCCCTTCCTCAGACCCTCCATGGTCAACCTCTCACACTTCCTAACCAGGACAGCTATGTCTCGTCTCTTCACATGCCCGAACCATCCCAGCCTCGATTCCGGCAACTTGTTCTCCACAGGGGCTACTCCCATCATGTACGTAATAACTTCGTTCCTAATCTTGTCTTTCCTGGTTTGCCCACACATCCATCTCAACATCCTCATTTCAGCTATTTTCATCTTCCCAATCAGAAGAGAACAAAAATTTGTCAATCCTTGAGGAAGTACGTGAATTTTCTCTCCTGCTCCAAGTGAAGATTCCCCCTAAAAGTGGGGGATCAGAGAGTTCTAAGTCCTCAATGAACTTAGTGAAATCCCTCATAGCTCTTGTTACCCTATAACAATCCCTCCTCTCCTCCATGAATCTTGTTACATTGAAGTCCCCACAAATAACCGATGGACCTTCACAGACTCCTCTGGATGCAAGCTAGTTCCCTCCAAACTTCCTTCTCTCGATTTTGCAATGAGGCCCATATACCCCAGTCATATGCCATGATAAATTTTGCACCACAGAATCAAACTTGCAAGTAATCGTGTAGCTTCCTACATTAATCACTTCCCCTCTCCATACCCTACTATCCCATATCACTAGAATTCCTCCCCTATTCCCACTGGCCTCCAAACACCCAAATTTAACCCATCTATTTGACCATAGTTGTTTCACAAATCCCTGTACATTCCCTTCCAGCTTGGATTTTTGTAAACAATATATATCTGCCATCCACTTCTCAATTAGCAATTTAACAACTCTTCTTTTATCTCTACGATTCAATGCCCTAACATTCCATGAAATAATATTAATCTTCATTGATAACTGCTGCATATGGATTTCCCCCTGTTCTTCGAGCTAGACTCTGGAATATTCATGTGAAAGACCAAATTTTGAACTCCCAGACTACCTTTTTTCCTCTTTGGAGTCATGCTTGTCTTCAACATAGTGTCCTCTCTCCTTTCTTTCTCACTTGTTTAAATTCATTTTTTGTTTTACCATTATGTGTTGTATATATGTTGTTAATATTGTGTTGAACAAAACCTCAATTCAACAAAACTATTGTTCGAACGACAATAGTTCTTCTAATATATCAAATGTTCAACTTGACTGTTTCCTTATTTTTAGATGCTTCAAAAACACACTTTAAATGTGAATATGTGCAATGTCGACTACGGTTGCAAATGTTTCACGTCTTAAAGTTTCTGCTTTGTCTTTAAGAAGCCATAGCTTCCTTTTTTACCACGGCGTACATATAAAGAAATGTTGTCGAATAAAAAATATATTTTATAGAAGCTATACAGAAATTCGATTAACATTTATTTTATAGAAGCTGTACAAAGATAAGAGATTGGCTTACTGAGTGAATTGGCAACGCGAAATTTCTTTGTGGACGCACAGTGATGAAAAGCGATGAAGCATTGATCGAAAAAAGATTGTAGAAGAAAGAAGCCATGTTTGTCTTCCTTGTGAATAAATTGATATTGCCAAAGCTTATCGCCTAATTAAGTATTGCTAATGTGGGGTTCGAAACAGTGGCAACTCTTCTGCGTGCGTTATTTTGTTTTCCCTTTTTCAAGAGTTAGTTTCTTTTTTTAAGTAGGGTAGTTTTAGATTTAAGAAGGGCATTAAAGTAATTTAACCCTTTTAATTTAGGGATTCCTACTTTTAATATAATATAGATATAAATATACATACATTTATAATCAACTGGAATAATAGGAAGGGCATGCATGATGGATTTCTGTTTAATTATTTGTTTGGTTTTATAACCTTTCCATTGTGTTCTCACCTACAACCATGTTTCTAGAGGCAAGAAGCACAAAAAAATCAACAAGGTCCATGAGGCTTGAAGCGAAAAGCGAGAAATGAAGTGCACAAGTTATAGAAAATTTTAAAAATACCAAAACTGTACGGATAGAGTATTATAATGATCAAATTGCAAAGAAAATAGCTAATTTTAACATCCAGTTTACGAGAATGCTGATATTAATCCAATTCCTCAAAGTTGAGATTCAAAGAATCAACTTTTCTTGTTAGGATCACCTTGGTGTCCTTGTTTGAAGCGTACACTTTTTTAAAGCGCTTGGCTTTGCCCATGAAGTAGTAACCTCTCGCTTTGCATTACTTTAAAGGATGATGCAAGGGCTTTCAATAACACTGCCTAAAACAGATATCAAATCCAATTTCGTGATTACAAGCTTTTCTTGATGCATCTTGCCCTTAACGTTTTTCTTCTCATTCTTTTCGTATTGCAGGAAATGATGGGACTGACCTACTTCATGTTGGATCAGTCGAGAAAGGATGGTGAATATTGCATGGAGAATGCATTTACCACATATTTAGTATGTACGCATCCCTCTTCTGTGTCAGTTATATCAACTATACTCTGGTCTGTCATTTTTACTTCAGTTGTCTTTTTAGTTTCTTCACCAGCGACCACTGAAAAAAAGAAAAAAGGAAGAGAATGTATTTAACGATTTTTAATATATCTGGGTATAAAAGTTATTTTTTGAAATCAAGGAAGAGATGGTAGTATTCACTGCCACTAATTGCTTAGAAACCTATTTTTCATAAGGTCTGCGTGTTAGGCTCTTTAAGTGACGTAGCAACTTCTGACAAAAGTAAGTTTTATTGGACTCTTTGTAGTTTATTTAGGTAATGATATTATGGATCAAGTGTTTTTCTATTATTGTTGCTGCTTCTTTTGTACTTTTTGGCTTATTATTGGCCTTATATGATTGGTATTAATATGATCTAAGGTTTTGTATGGTTTTGGTAGATCGATGACACATAATTTCTTTGCAGAAAATCGGATCATCGGGTCAGAGAAATGCTACACGTTGTGGTCTATGGTGGGTAGAGATGTTGAAGGCCAGAGATCAGTATAAGGAGGCTGCCAGTGTATACTTCCGTATCTCTGGTGAGGTAATGCCCAATTTTGACATTTTGGTGGATGACAATCTTTATTTCCTGTTCTGAAGAGCTTTATTCTTTAGGAACCCCTCCATTCAGCAGTAATGCTCGAGCAAGCATCCTATTGTTACTTGTTTTCCACTCCCCCCATGTTGCGCAAGTACGGGTTTCATCTTGTTCTTTCTGGGGACCTGTATAAAAAATGTGATCAGGTATTTGTTCTCACCCGATCATGCATATAGCTGCTTAAAATGCTGTGATCTTCTTGTTACCATTTTCAAAAGTTGCAGTGATCTGGAGTATAACTATTTCTTCTGTCTCCATTATCAGATAAAACATGCAATTCGAACATACAAAGGCGCTCTTTCTGTTTTTGAAGGAACTACATGGCGGCACATTAGAGACCATGTTCATTTCCACATAGGGAAGTAAGTTATTAACAACCTCCTTTTTTTTGCAAAATCGTACCTAGATCGTTATAGTCCTGTCTACAGACAAACTGCTCTGAGAAGCAGTTGATACCATTGTCCCCATGACTACTTGTTGATGTCCTTCTTCCTCTAACTCTCTAATTGCCTTTGGTTATGGCATATCCTTGTACTAATCTAGCAAAAGATCTCCTCCCTCCGCTGTTACTTGTTACAATCGTTAAAGATAGTTAATAGCATTAAGGAAATAGGGGGCAATGTAATAAGGTTGTCATTTTATTCAGGTGGTATGGTTTCTTGGGGATCTGTGATGTTGCTGTTAAAAATATGTTGGAGGTTCTAGCTTGTGGTCATCAATCTAAGACGACACAGGAGTTATTCCTAAAGGATTTCTTTCAGATAATTCAGGTAAGCACTAGTTTTGCGTCCTGATATTCTCCTGTTTCTTACAGCCTCTGTCTTACCGATGAACTCCCCACCTCGTTGGTTCCTGGAAAGATTATCAACTTCAAAACAATGTTGTTAGTGCATTTGTTGATAAATATTATTCTTTACAGTCAAACTGGTTATATATCACAGATCTGGATTTACAGGTGTACTGGTTGCTTACTTTCCGTGCGAAGATTAAATTACCGTGTACCGACTCTAATCTTTTGAACAATCAGGACTTAGAAACAGAATTCAGATGAAATTTCTATTTAACATCCAATGGAAGTTAGATGCTAGTGACTTTATATAGTAATTCACAGACCAGAAGGAAAAAAGAATTCCTTGATTGCAGGATGCGATGCTTCTAGATTTAAACTGAGCAGTTTAATTTAGCTCACTGTTGGCTTTAAAAAATGGTAATTGCTAAAGATTGCGGAAGATAATTTGGTATGCTATATTTATTAGCTTCAGCATTGCCAGAGACAATTTTCTTGACTTATGTTTTTAATTATCTAGATAAGCATCCACAATGTCGAGTTTTTCTTTCTCAGTTGGGATACGTATCTTAATAATCTGATCATATTATTTAGACAAGTATACCGAGAAATAAATTTGACATGTAGAATAGTTCTCTTAATATAAATTCATACCTCTATTTAGATTTTGACTTCAGTTAATCTTGGTTTGTAACAGCCATTTCTGTTTAATTTGAATTATTTATGGATTAGTCGACAAGTGTGTGAAACATGCACTGGTTGCTTTACAAGAGTTAGCATATGCTCTGTTTTTTTCTCTCATCTAGTTTTTTTGAGATTGGTTTTTTTCCTTATCTAGTTGTGTTGCCTATTTTTAGTCACTATCATTCTTGATCCGGAAGCTAAGTTGTCCTTGTTTATTCTTTTCTGAAGCAAACAGGCAGAACATATGAGGTTCCAAAGCTTCAGTTACCGGTAATCAACATCCCTTCAGTCAAAGTGGTTTACGAGGATCATCGTACCTATGCATCCCAAGCAGCTGTAAGCTAATTAGAACTTTCTCAATCTTTTAGTTTTTTCTATTTGTTTGTCTTTTCCTTTTCTTTCCGTTCTTTTGTTTTCTGGAATTTGTTAAATGCCCAAGGCCTTTTGACTTGTTATTCTGTTCTGGAATCCATGCCCAAGGCCTTTTGACTTGTTACTCTGTCCTTCATCAGGTTTAAGTCGGCGAGTGATGTAACTTTTTGCCGCTACTTAATCATGCTTGCCTAGCTTTCCTATTCAATGGTCTCTTTCTTTACTGTTGCCTTTTGTCTGCCCTTGATTATGTGTTTGCCCTTAGTTTCCAGCCATTAATCCACTGTGTTCTTCCTCACATTCTTGCATTCATGTTACTGTCAGAGAATACCACAACAACTACAATAAATCCAGTGGGATCGCACAAGTGGAGTCTAACGTGTACGCAGACCTTACCCCTACCCTGGGAAGGTATAGAGAGTGTTTCCGAAAGACCCTCAGCTCGAAAGGAAGTATAGAAACAAGCAAATATCAATAACAAGGCCAGGAAAATGATACCAACAATGTATGAACCGGACAAAATAGATGGAAGAAAGCAATAGCAATAGCAATAGCAACAAGCAGCAACAACGACAAGGTACTAGAAAACCGAAGCAGAAGATAGTACGAAAGCAACCCTAATACTAGCACTCTAAGAACAACAACAAGGTACTAGTAGACTAGCCCTAATAAACCCGGAACGGACAAGAGAAACACACTACGACCTAATACCCTTCTACCCTAATCCTCGACCTCCATACCCTCCTATTAAGGGTCATGTCCTCGGTAAGCTGAAGTCGCGCCATGTCCTACCTGATCACCTCTCCCCAATTCTTCTTAGGCCGCCCTTTACCTCTTTTTGTACCTGCCAGAGCCAACCGTTCACACCTCCTCACTGGGACATCTAAGCTTCTCCTCCTCACATGCCCGAACCATCTAAGCCTCACTTCTCGCATCAAATCCTCCATTGGGGTCACGCCCACCTTCTCCAGAATATTATCATTCCTAATCCTATCCAACCGAGTGTGCCCGCACATCTATCACAACATCCTCATTTTAGCTACGTTCATTTTCTGGATATGGGAGTTCTTGACTGGCCAACACTCTGTCCTATACAACATAATCGGTCTAACCATCGCCTTGTAGAATTAACCTTTAAGTTTTAGTGGTACATTCTTATCACACAGTACGTCGGATGCTAACCTCCGTTTCATTCACCTCGCCCATACGGTGTGTGACATCCTCGTCAATCTCCCTGTTCCCTTGGATAATTGATCCAAGATACTTGAAACTACCTCTTTTGGGGATGCCTTGCGAGTCAAGCCTCATGTCTATATCCTCTTCTCCCGTCACGGCACTGAACTTGCACTCTAAGTACTCTGTCTTCGTCCATCTCAACTCGAAACCTTTAGACTCTAAGGTCTGTCTCCAAACCTCTAACTTCTCGTTGACACCGCCTCACGTGTCATCAATTCGTACTATATCGTCAGCGAATAACATACATCATGGCACCTCTCCTTGAATATGACGCGTCAGTGCATCCATCGCCAAAACAAATAAGAACGGGCTGCTCAGAGATCCTTGGTGTAACCCCATCCCAATAGGAAAATGTTTCAAGTCTTCTCCCACTATCCTCACCCGAGTCTTAGTTCCATCATACATGTCCTTAATCATTCTAATGTATGCTACAGGAACACCTTTAGCCTTCAAGCATCTCCAAAGGACCTCCCCGGGGACCTTGTCGTACGCTTTCTTTAGGTCAATAAACACCATATGCAAATCCTTTTTCCTATCCCTGCACTGTTCCACTAAACTCCTAACAAGATGGATGGCTTCTGTAGTCGAATGTCCCGCCATGAAACCGAACTAATTCTCGGAAATAAACACAGTCCTCCTAACCCTCGCTTCCACCACCGTCTCCCAAACTTTCATAGTATGAGTAAGCAACTTGATACCCCTATAGTTGTTATAATGTTGGATATTACCTTTGTTTTTGTACAACAGGATCATCGTACTCCACCTCCACTCCTCGGGCATCTTTTCGTTCTAAATATAATGTTAAATAGTAGTCAGCCACTCCAAGACAACCCTACCCGCATACCACCAGAATTCAACCGGAATCTCATCTGGCCCGGTCGCTCTTGCCCTGCTCATCTTATGCACAACCCCCGCGACCTCCTTCAAACTAAAGCGCCTACAATACCTAAAATCACGATGACTCTCGGAGTGCTCCAAATCGCCCAACACAATGTTCGTATCCCCCTCTTCATTCAAGAGTTCATGGAAGTAAGTCTGCCACCTTCGCTTGATCTGTGCCTCTTCCATTAAAACTCTGCCTTCCTCGTCTTTGATGCATCTCACTTGGTCCAGATCACGAGCCTTCCTTTCTCTCACCTTGGCTAGCCGAAACAACTTTTTGTCCATGCCTTTGTCCCTCAGTTCTTCATACGAACAAGCAAACGCTACAGTTTTAGCCTCCGTGACCGCTAGCTTTGCCTCCTTCTTTGTCTTCTTATACCTTTCTTTGTTGGTCATCTTCTCCTCCTTATCCGTGCTCTCCACAAGCTTCAAATATGCTGTTTTCTTAGCTTCTACTTTCCTTGGACCTCCTCATTCCACCACCAGTCCCTTTTGTGGCCGCCGGCGTAACCCTTTGAGACCCTTAACACCTCTCTCGCAACCTCCCTAATGCAGTTCGCCGTCCATGTCCACATACCACTCACGTCCCCACTACTCCTCCTAGCCCTTACAACCAACATATTCTCCTGCAACTCTTGAGCTTTATCCTTAGTCAAGACTCACCACTTAATCTTCGAACGACCCCGCCCAACCCTCTTCTTCCTCATCATCACGATGTCCAAGTCCATCACCAAAATCCTATGCTGGGTCGCGAGGTTTTCTCTCGGGATAACCTTGTAATCAGTGCACAGACCTTTATCATACCTCCTAATAAGGAGATAATTGGTTTGGGTCTTGGACCCCGTACTCTGGAAGGTAACTAAGTGCTCATCCCTCTTCTGAAAGCTCGATTTCGCTATCACCAAATCAAACGCCTTCTACTGTTAGAGAATACGCTGAAAACATTTTGCAAGTCTGGGCTAACGTTGTGGAGTCTCGTTAATGTAATAAACCGTAACATTTTAATCTTGAAATCCTCTACATAATTCTATATCTGCCCAGAGTTCATTAATTGTTTCTTCTGATGGTCACAGTTACTGTCCTGATTTTTGTCACAAATTCTCTCCAAAAATTGTGCGTATGAATGATTTCATGATTTAACTTGATGAGTTGGCAAACTTGTGATTTGTCTTTGTATTCGACTTGCCTGTAACACTCTATAATAGAATTTGTTGACGATATGCATCAGCTAATGTTCTTTTCCACTTTTTCAATTTGAAAAACATAAAAAATATATTATTCATAGTATTATCCAAGATAAACGATCAAGCATCTAGTTACTGAGGTAAGTTCGTAAAATAACATTTATTCTAAACCTGCTGTTGCTAATTGATAATAGCATCTAAGACGTATAAGCCCAAAACATTATGTATCCTGGGAATATATTCTAATTTGGTTTAGGACATTCCTGTTGCTTACAATTGTTAAAAGAAAATAAAATGTTTTGGCGCCATGGAATATCTTTGTTTTCTAGTAATGTGTGTCCCAGTATCCTCATTGGACGTGTTACTTTTTGTTCATTACTGCTTCTTCTTCAATGTATTCTTCGTGAAGATTGGGTTATCATTGGTCATCTCTTTGATAGTGACCGTTTTATATGATCAACATTCTGGGTTTCCTCTCTTCACTTTTTCTATTTGTCTTTCTTGTTCAGTATTTTTATCTTTTCAACTCCACCCAGACTATTGTCTGTTACTGGTGTATATAGGGTTAATTGAAGTCAATGAACAAAATCGAATTTTGGACTTGATTATGTATTTGCTTATATGTATTTATGTATATCTTTAGTTCTTTAAAATTTCTGATACCATCTTTGTTGTTGTTCTTCCTCCGTTTTTTTTGGGGGAACTTCAGATTCATGTAAAAGAAAGTCTGTGGCGATCGTTAGAGGAAGACATGATTCCAACATTGTCAAGTAAGAGTAATTGGCTGGAACTGCAATCTAAAATTTTGCCAAAGAAGCTTAAAGAATCAAAAATTTGTGTAGCTGGAGGTAAGTGAGATCCTATTTCACTGTTGATAAATTTAAATGTCTTGCTCCTGTCTTTTGCTGATGAGCTTTTGTTATTATCCCATGGTTGAGTTTGTTGTGTCATTAAAAGATAGGCTGCAAAATGCGTCTAAAAGGCATAATTTCGTCAAATTGTCTGGAATTTATAGATGGGATCAAAATTGAACAGGAATTTCCAGATCAATTCTAATACAGCCAAACCTCTATAATAGCCTCGTTTGTTCCAATATTTTTTAGCTTTTATAGCGAATGGCTGTTATACACATTCAACGGCATTTGATGTTGAAATATTTTTTGGCTGTTATAAAACTTATAATTTTTTTTTTTTTTAATGTTGCAAAGATAAGAAAATTCTTCAATCTTAAAATCTCAAAAGATATGCATATTTCACTAG
Source organism: Nicotiana obtusifolia (assembly GCA_002018475.1). Taxonomy (NCBI): domain Eukaryota; kingdom Viridiplantae; phylum Streptophyta; class Magnoliopsida; order Solanales; family Solanaceae; genus Nicotiana; species Nicotiana obtusifolia. The sequence continues at coordinate 114,594 of MCJB01048483.1, forward strand.
GTATATATTGAAGAAAGCTAATACATTATTAATAAATTCATAACTAAGCATACAAAGATTTAAACTCTGAGATACACATTTTAAAGCTATTAGGAAAATAAATTCTTTCAAGATTGATGGAAGAACTTTGTAATTGTAGCTATTTCGTAGATTTCATTCTCTTACTATCGATATAATGCTTGAATTGGGGAAGATTCGTGTCTAAATTTTCAGCAAAAAGGTATCTAATGGAAAATATATCATGTGCATATCTTCAAATCTTATGTCTTATGCGAGATAGAAACTTTGTTCAATGAAAAAGATTGTGTGCATATTTTTAGAATTATTATTAGTAATCTTAAAGATTCTATATAGCTGTTATAGAGGGATAATTTTACAAAGAGCATTCTGCTATAAATATGGCTGTTGCTGTTATAGGTAAAAAAAACTATTATAGAGAGGTAAGATATAACTTAAAAGATCGGTTCTAAGGAAAACTTGGCTTTTATAGTGAATGACTGTTATATAGGGATGCTGCTATAGAGAGGTCTGACTGTACCCTGAATTCCTTGATTGACTTATGATCTGTCCGATTTTGTTTATGGAATTTTCTTGTAAGGATGATAAAAAAAACATGTATAGAAGAAGAACAAGGAGGTGGAGGATTAGCACAATAGGTATTCCATATGAATTAATTTGTTTATTGGAGGGTAGAACTCGTAGTTACCATAATAGTAAGTTCAAGACAAGTCAGGGTGATTAGCAATGGCCTCAGATTAACGAATTTGATTTTCTCCAAGCAATACAGACATTGTTTTTTTGCTTTTCTGCATTACCTTCTTGTTAATTTCCTAATTATCTGAGTTATTCTTGCTTCATTTTTGCAGAGGCGATTGGGTTAGCCATTGAATTCAAAAATCCACTCCAAATACCTGTTTCAGTATCTGGTGTTACCCTAATTTGTGAACATTTTCCAGCAGTATCTGATAGTAAGTAGAATAGGCAGTTTAATGCCATCTTCTTTCTACTTGTCGAAAAAGAAAAATGCTATCTTCTTTCTACAACTCCATGTCTGGCCCAAACTTCTCACCCTTTTCTTTTGAGAGTCAATTTATTGAACTTTGACCACAATCTTAACAGCTTTATATTTCAAAAAGAAATAATTTTCCCCTGTAATAATTGTCATGTAGCTTTCAGATATCCAAATATTTTGTGCAATTCTTTTGTCAAATTTTCCTTCAAAAAGATAAATTTTATGAGTTTTGGGTTGAAGACATTACTTATTTTCGTAAGCTTTTTCATTTTGTTCCTTCACAAATATCGTCTCCCTTAATTCGACTATTGCAATATCCCCAATTACAGTAAGTTCTATTGTGAATGATGTAGATGCGAATAATTCAATTGGTGATCAAAATGGTGAGACATCTAACAAATCAGCCACTAGTGGGTAAGTGTATAAAAACTTCCAGAGTTCGACTTTCCAGCTCGATTATGTATTTTTTTATGAGAATTTTATCCCCTTTACACATGCTTATCATGCTGCTCATGTTGTTTGATGCTTCAGGAATTTTACTTCTGATACATCTTTATTTACATTATCGGAGGCTGACGTTGCCTTAGGAGAAGGTGAAACAGTACTGGTGAGTTTTTGACAAGTAATTGAACATGTCTATCGGGCTGCTTGTAGATTTCATTTTGTCTTTTTCTTGTCCTCCCTGTTCTACGTGGGAGGGGTGCTTAAGCTGTTATTGGTAAAGATGGCATAATCTTTTTTTGCTAGTGTAGTAACATAGGCGTAATAAACATCCACCGTCTAGCAGCAAAGATTATTTATGAAAGACTGGAGCTTGTAAATTTGGTGCCTCAGCAAAATTCACATAGATGGAAGGAAGTGCTACATCTTCACTTTTATATCCTTTCCTCCACTGTTGAAGCTCTCCATTACCTTTTGCGTGGCTAATCAGTTAAATTGTCCAAAGCTTGGAGGTCCGAGGATTATGATTTCAGATGCAAATAGCACAAAGTACTTTTCTATCTGATTTTTCAATTAAATTAGGGTTCACTATTGTGTTTTCTACTAACAAAACTTGTCCCATCAATATTTTTGCTTAAATCATAAACTAGACTTGCCCTTTGTCTTGCTCTCTATTGTTTTCTGGTCAAACAGACAAGGCATTAGCTACACATGGAGTACTTCCTTTTCATTCTTACATTAAACTACCAGTTCTATTTGCGTATTTTTAATGGTAAGGAAACAGTAATTTGCTATATGTTGATTGCCTCTTTCCTAAATCTCTCTTTCTCTCTCTCTCTCTCTCTGTGTGTGTGTATGTGTGTGTGTGTGTGTCTAGTACTTCTATATATCTAGTTTTATGATGCTGTAAGAACTGAGGATTTAGGTTTTTCTTTGTAGATATTTGTCTAATCCGATTACGAGTAACATTGAAAAAACTAGCTATTTTGTCCATGATTTGTCTGAAAGAATTCGGGTATTCAACTCAAAACCTTAAGGCAATAAGTGGAGTAACCCAAGGTTTTTATATACTCCCTCCAGCACGTGTAACTTCATTTCGGGGTTCACACGTAAACTTCCATGCGGACTTACATAAGTGAGAATGGACTAACCAAAAGTTGGTATCGACCAAAAGTTGGCTATGATGCCATGCAATAGAATTTGAGCATCCAACTCAAAACCTTTAGGCACAGGAGGAAGTATCCCAAGACCCTTATAGATCTCTTTGGAAGTCCTTAAACAATCAATTTCGTACAACTATATAACTCGACACACTAAGGTGTTTTATGGAAAATTACAGGTCTACCATGGTTTATTCCTTTTATGTTGACGTTGCACCTGTTATGCTTAGAAGGATGCCTGTAGTTTCTTTGGTGGCCATTGCTCCTTCTTTGTTGGGAGGAAAGATCTGTACCTTCTTTTGCAAGTGAGTTGATAACTTTGACGTTCATTTTCCAGTAATGAGATTGTCCGTCTTTTGGGACACTTCAATGAAGAAACCATAGCAGAGGAGTTGTTGGATTTTCTGGAGGCATTAAAGGGAGGGAAAAGATAGAAACGTGTAAGAGAGCGGGAAAGAAGGGCACAAATTTGAGATAGAGTTGGGGAAGCCAGAGACTTATGCTCTATTTGCTCAACTGCTGGGAACTGAAGTCAATGAGAAAATGGGAGCGGTAGTTTCACTATTATAATTAGTTTTCTCTCTTTGAAGATAGACCCAAAGCCTTTGACCAGAGTCTTTTAAATTTCAAAATCATTGTTAATTATGCAGTTAAATGTATAATATCATGTTTCTTTGCTAATATTTCCCAAAAAAAAAAAGACATATCACCAGCGAGTACATGTAGCTTTACACTAGATTTCTGTACAGTCTGAAGTGTTTGGAACAAAAACAGAATAGCTAACTCTAGTGCCCGCAATGAAGAATTGGGGCTCACTGATGCTAGAAGCACTAGCTGCTACTTGTTCATTTATGGGTCTAAGTCTGTGCCTGTAAAACACGAAAGTGAGGAGTAAGTCTACTGACCCAATGAGCAAGTTGATAAATGATCACTATAGACAGACTCAATAGAATTTGATCAATCCTATTTTCTGTCGTTAAGGTGGAAAACTGAACCAATAGTCATCCTTGAGTGGGACAAGAATTTAAACATGCTTGTACTAGTACTTCTGAAAAAAGACATTCACAATCCGTAATGAAAGTAAATTTGTTCCCCGTTACTCATTTCTGAATCTAAAACAAATATCATTGTTCATATTTTGGTGGATAATCACATCTCAAGAGTCAAAAACCATGAAGCATCGGGGATTCTATTTCATCCGGACCCGATAGGCTAGGTATCCATGTTACATACTGAATACAACAATAGTTATTTTTGTTTAAATTTATATGCTTATATTGCACAAATGAGGTAGAAAATAATTAACATATAAAATACAAAAGGTTACCTATCCAAGGAAGGTTTTTGAATTATGGAAAGAATGGACTTTGGAGCAAAGCACATACTAACGTGCATGCTTGAACGAGAGATGCAATATAAGTCAGGAATGTGGTGCATTAGCTATTAAGATTTTCAAATGGCGGTGGTGGTAGGTTTCTAGAATGTTTAGGAGTTGAGTCTTGGATGCTTAATCATTAAGTGGTCAAGAAAATCATTATTCTAGAAACCTCATTTTTTCCTTGTAAGACCGATTAGAAAATATTTCTGTCATTATTATATATATTAATTTTTACATTTTGAAGGTGAGTACTTTGTTAGTTAATTCTTATATGCCACTTCCTCTTGGTACTGGTTGAAGAAGGTAAAACATCTAGGAATATTTTATGTCAATTTCTTATGGTAAATCTAGTCTCAAAAGAGCATGTTTATTATACCACTATATTCCAAGTAAGGATAAACAACAATAACTATGCCTAATACCGAGCAAGTTGGGGAGAAAATGTAATATAATTTCTTGTAAGAAAACAATTACACTTCAGTCCCAATAGTAGATATCACCTATATGGATCTTTTCTTTCATTGTGTCCTATCTTTAGCTAAGTCCACATTGATTCTAAGAATTTGTAGGTCTTTTGAGACAATTTTCCTTTCATGTGATTCTTGATTTACCTCATTCCATTTTAACACCTTCACTCGCTATAATTTCGCACCTACATATCAGTGCATCTGGGTCGACGTAGGACATGACTAAACCATCTCAAGCAACCTGCTCTCATTTTTATCCTTAATGTGTGCTACTTGTACCTCTTAGCGGATGTGGTCATTTTTAATAGTATGTAATCTTGTATGGACGCACATCTATCTTAGCATCCACATCTCTGCAACACTCATCTTGTGGATATGTTGGTCTTTGGTGCCATATGTTCACTACCAGATAATATTGCCGATCTTATAGCTATTCCGTAGAACTTACCATTCACTACAGTAGGCTCTATCACAAAACACCTGGGCAACACTTACCCCTTTCAATCCAGTTTAATTTAGGGGTGACAAATGAGCTGTTTGGGCTGGTCAAGATGGGCTAACTCATTAGATGAGTCATTGCCCAACCCTGCCCAAAGTTATTTGGGTTAAGATGAGCTGGGTTAAGATGGGCTAAACAATGGGTTGTAACCCAATATGCCCAAATTGATACAAAATTTGCAATATTTTCAATTTTTAAACAAGCATATATAAAATATTCTCACATATATATAATGATTTTTATTTTCATTTTTTGTAAATTCATTCTGGAATAGTTTATGATGTTGAAATTTTTTCTTTTTTTCCTGTTGCTTCTTGTCTTATGTTTTGGAATAAATGTCAGTTCATGCGTAATGATTTCTTTCCTTAATTTAGATTTAGAACTTTATTGTTCTTTATCTTATAATACCAACAAAGATCAGAATAATAAAAAGTAGTAAAATTAAAACTTCCCACCCACCCC
>MCJB01048484.1:0-23162 GCA_002018475.1 Nicotiana obtusifolia
GCAGGGGTTCTTTTAGGTTTTGAAGCTGTGAAATGATAATGAATTATCAGGCTTTAGAAGCTTTTAAAATCCCTCTCTTAACCGACTTGGGGCTTTTAACTTTTAGCCCTTACTTTTGGCAAGTAGGTGATGCACCTACTTGTCACCTACCAGCCTGCGCAGTTCTACGGAAATGCAATTATCTCAATACTCCGAGATTGTATTGACAAACGGTTTGAAGCATTGGAAACTAGACTCATAGAACTGTAATTTGGTAGGTAGATCACCCCGTAACTCCTTGTAAATTGGGAGAAAATCGCACAAACATTTGACCTAACGTTTAAATAAAATTGTGAACCTAAGTTGCGACAACTTTTGTCGACTTTTGTTTCATAACTCGTTTGACTTCAAGACTTATGAAACGGATATCATATCATTAAAATACCTTAAAACACGACATCTTGGTAATGTTAAACACCTCTCGATCTTCCCAAAAATGCGAGTTACAACATCCTTAACTCGTTTATCCTCTAATACTTGTTAACCGCCCTTATACACCTTTGCATCGTTTAGGACCAATAGGACTAAACTCTTATTGTCTCAAAGGTAATTCTCTTCTCGAACCAAGGTAGACTATCTTACGGTGTAATCTAACACGTACAAATATGGGTTATAACACCAACTATCCTCGGAAGTCATACAGCAACAAATACACATACGAAGAGTATCAAACGGGACTAGGGCTCAAATACATAAAATTACCAGCCGAGTCATTACATGCTCCCCCCCTTAAATAAATTTTCTTCCTCGAACGAGTTTAGAAACATACTTGAAGTGACAAAAAGATGAGAATATCTGCTCTGCATATCATGCTCGGTCTCCCAAGTTGCCTCCTTGTTCGGTTGACCTCTCAGTGATGCAATATTCTTCCATCTCAGCTCACAAACCTGCCTATCCAAAATGGCCACCATCTCTTTCTCATAAGTCAAATCCTTGTCCAATTGTACTAAGCTGAAATTCAACACATGTGACAGGTCCCCATAATACTTTCGAAGCATGGAAACATGAAACACCGGATGAACCCTTGATAAGCTGGGTGGAAAAGCAAGTTTGTAAGCCACCTCACCAACTCTCTCCAACACCTCGAAAGGGCCAATATACCGAGGGCTCAACTAGCCCTTCTTCCTGAACTTTATCACACCCTTTATGGGCGAACCTCTGAGTAGAACCCTCTCACCCACCATGAATGCCACATCACGAGCCTTCCTATAAGCATAATCTTTTGTTTGGGCTCCATTGTATGAAGTCGTCCAAATCAACTTTACTTTCTCTGAAGCATCACGAATTATCTGTGCCCAACAACTTAGCCTCTCTAGGCTCAAACCAACCAACTGGAGAACGACATCGCCTCCTATATAAGGCCTCATAAGGAGCCATCTGGATACTCGAATGGTAGTTGTTGTAGTAGGAAAACTCTGCTAACGATAGAAACGGGTCTCGCTGGCCCTCGAAATTAATGAGACAGGCTCCCAACATGTCCTCCAAGATCTGAATAGTACGCTCAGATTGCCTATCTGTCTGGGGATGAAATTTCGTACTCAGCTCAACATGTGTGCCCAACTCTCGCTGCACAACTCTCCAAAAATGCGATGTAAACCGTGTGCCTCGATCCGAGATAATAAACGTGGGCACACTATGATGGCGAACGATCTCTCTAAGATAAAGTGTAGGTAGTCATGACTGGAATGAAGTGTGCAAACTTGCTTAGTTTATCCACAATGACCCACACAACATCAAATTTTCTCAAGGTCCATGGCAGCCCAACCACAAAATTCATAGTGATATGCTCCCACTTCCACTCCGATATATCTAGCTTCTGAAGCAAACCACCCGTTTTTTGATGCTCATACTTAACCTGCTGACAATTCAAACACCGTGCCACATACTCAACAATGTCTTTCTTCATCCTCAGCCACTAATAATGTTGCTTCAAATCATGCTACATCTTTGCAGCACCCGGATGAACGGAATATCAAGAACTATGGGCCTCCTTAAAAATCAGCTCCCGCAACCTATTTACATTTGGCATACAAATCTTTCCCCGAAGTCGCAACACACCATCATCACCAATAGTGACCTCCTTAGCATCACCGTGCTGCGTTATGTATCTGTTACGACCCGTAAATTCGTATATTAGATTACGTTGTAAGATAGTATATGTATAAGAGCCTAAGAACCCAGATAATAGTTCAAAAGTTAAGAAAAGAGCGAAAGGTGTCGCAAAGATGGATATGCTACCGCAAAATCCACCTACGAACCTCATATTGCACTTAATACATCGCGAACTGAAGCAGATTTCTGGGCAGAAATCTGTGTCAGGGATGCAGTCAGTATGCGACCGCATAATGAAAATGCGGACCGCAAAAATGACATCCTCCATCGCATAATATGACAGATTCCTGGGCTGAAATCAACGTCAGGAATGCGGCCAGTATGCGGTCGCATTGTTGAAAATGCGAACAGCAAATCCAACCTCCTGTGTCGCATAATGAGACAGATTTCTGGGCCACGGTTCGCATCCAAAATGCGAACCGCATGTTGTTTATGCGACGTAAATGCGGTCGCAGATGTGAAAGCGTCAGACTTGTGTCACTTATTGACTCACCTATAAAAGGGGCACAAACCCGTTATTTCACCATTTCTGAAACTCAAGACCAAGAAGAACCACCTGCAACCCTTCTCAAAGAGTCCCCCACAAGCCCTAATCAATTTCCCTCTCTTCCAAGCTCTAAATTGAGGAAAGAAATCTGGAGATGGAAGAATCAAGGAAAAGCCCTAGCTGATTTTCCCCTCTTGCAAACCCTAATTGAGAGTGAAACCTAGAAGTTGAAGAACCAAAGAAAAGGGCTGAGATATCCAACATGCAAGGTAAGTTACTACTCCCTTTCATGCATTCTTCTCTTGGGAATTCATGGTATTCCATTCTATGCATGTAAGAACTCATGGGATGGTGATTGGAAGCCGTGAGTTCAAGTTAACTACTGGTAATGGACTGGGTTATGATTGTTTTGGGTTGTTGTCAAGCTGCATGTGCTATTACCATTTTTGTGAAGTTTGGAGGAAGAAAGGTGTGGAGGAACACCATATAGAATTGGGGGTTGTGGTTAATAATAGCTATAACGCTTAGAGAGTAATAATTGAATTATTCTTTAATTGTAGACTAAGGAGTAAGGGATTGTAACAGTTGCGTAGCTGGAGAACTGGTGCAGTAAACCAGGTATGTAAGACCGTCCCTTTCTTTCTTTTGCACGACTCCGTTTATACTTGATACAATGAACGAGCCCCTAAGAATACTCTACTCTTAGAAGGTAGGAGTGCTTATATTGTTTCCCCTCTTATGGGAGGATTGATGTATTGTTATTTCTTCGACCCTACGTCACTATGAAAGTATGAATTATAAGAGTCCAACATGCATTGTATATGTTTCATCTTACCGAGCCGTATGAAGGCCGGATATGTTGTTACCGAGCCGCGCTATAGTCGGCCGGGTATGGAACCTATTGTGCAACTATATGTATGTATACGATTTATTCTACCGAGCCTTATGAAGGCCGGGTACGTTGTGACCGAGCCTAATCCAGCCGGGTATGATATGATGAAGATGAAGCCCACAGAGGCGTATGTATATGATGATGATAAGGCCCACAGAGGCGTATGTACACAATGATGACTTGAATACGGATATATGACATGTATATATATGTATATGCATGTGCACCTCAGGCATGTCATGGTTAGTTGGCATTCAGATAGTACAGATTGTATGTTTCTCATCCTGACGCATATTATTGTTCTTATATTATGTTTCCTGTCTTACATACTCAGTACATTATTCGTATTGACGTCCTTTTTCTATGGACGCTGCATGTCGTGCTACAGGTCCAGGCAGACATATAGACGAGGCTCCCTCACCGCAGTAGGCTATCCAGTTTAGCAGATTTTGGCGAGATCCCTCCTTCGGACTTGCCATAGTCTTGGTATGCATTTTGTTATAGGCATTATGGGCATGTCGGGGCCCTGTTTCGACGTAGGTTGCATGATGTATGTTCCAGTAGAGGCTCATAGACAAGTGTTGGGTTATGTATAGACAATAGACAATGGGTTGACTTATGCACAGTTGAATTGCCTTGTCGGCAAACGTATGTATTTTGTTGTATGGTTTTGCATTGCAGCCTTGTTGGCCATATTATGTATATAAGTATGTTCATATCATGGTATGATATTTTAGTTCATTATGATTATTGTTCGAGATTGTATGTGTATGACAAGCCTTATAGATAATAAGGAAAGCTAGATGAAGGGTACGCCGGTGCCCGTTGAGTAGGGTTCGGTGCCGGTCGCGGCCCTCCGGCTTGGGTCGTGACAAACTTGGTATAATAGCAGGTCGTGTCCTAGTATTTCAATAGCTCCAACCATCTGTTGCCTCAAGTTCAAATCCTTCTGCTTAAATAGGTGTTGAAGACTGGTAATCTCTATACACCTCACAAGACACACCGTAAAGATAATTCCTCCGAATCTTGAGAGCGTGTAAAATAGCTGCTAACGCCAAATCATGCACTGGGTAGTTCTTCTCATGGGGCTTAAGTTGACGCGAAGCATAAGTAATCACCCAGACCATCTTGCATCAACACACACCCAATTTCAAACCGTGAAGCATTATAGTAGACAGTATATGAACACGATGCAAAAGGCTAAACTAGAACTGGAGCTATAATCAAGGCAGACTTGAGCTTCTAAAACCTCGCCTCACACTCGTCATACCACCTGAATAGGGCATCCTTCTGAGTCAACTTAGTCAATGGGGCTGCTACAGATGAAAACCCCTCCATAAAGCAGCGATAATACCCACCCAACCAAAGTAAACTCTGAATCTCTAAAGCAGTAGAAGGTGTGAGCCAACTCTGAACTGCCTCAAACTTCTTTGGATCCATCTTAATCCCCTCATGAGACACCATGTGACCTAAGAATGCCATCGAATCTTAAAAAAACTCGCACTTAGAGAACTTAGCATATAGCTTCTTCTCCCTCAAAGTATGGAGCACAATCCTCAAATGCTGCTCATGCTCCTCCCGACTGCGAGAATACACCAATATATCATCAATAAACACAATGATGAAGGAATCAAGATAAGGCTGAAACACGTTGTTTATCAAGTGCATAAAAGTTGTTGGGGCATTGGTCAAGCCAAATGACATCACCAAGAACTCATGATGCCCATAATGGGTCCTGAAGGCTATCTTAGGAATATCTGAAGCCCTGATATTCAACTGATGGTACCTCGGTCTCAAATCAATCTTCGAGAATACCCTAGCACCCTGAAGCTGTCAAATAATACACGACAATTGATACTTGTTCTTGACAGTAGCTTTGTTCAATTTCCTGTAGTCAATATACATCATCATGGAACCGCCTTTCTTCTTCACAAATAGAACTGAAGCACCCCAGGTGGCACACTCGGCCTGATGAAACCCTTATCTAGCAATTCCTGCAATTGTTCCTTTAATTTTTTCAATTCTGCTAGAGGCATGTGGTAAGGTGGAATAGATATGGGGGTAGGTGCACGTCAATACCAAAATCAATATCCCTATCGGGTGGCACGCCCAGTAGGTCTGCAGGGAACACATCTGAAAACTCCTTCACCATGGGGACTTAATCAACCGTGGGAGTATCAACACTCACATGTCTGACAAAGGCCAAGTACGCCAAGCACCCCTTCTCAACCACCCATTGAGCCTTTAGAAAATATATCACTCTACTAGGAACAGGACCCAAGGAAACTCTCCACTCTAACCTCGGCAACCCCGACATAGCCAATGTCACGATATTAGCATGACAATCAAGAATACTGTGGTACAGATCCATACCCAAAATCACATCAAAATGTACCATATTAAGCAATAGAAGATTAAGCCTAGTCTCGTAGCCCAGAATAGTCACCAAACAAGAGCGATAGATTAGGTCCACCATTATAGAATCCCCAATGGGTGTAGACATATAAATAGGAGTAACTAGAGAATCATGAGACATATCCAAATATGAAGCAAAATAGGAGGACACATAAGAATAAGTAGAACCCGGATAAAATAAAACTAGTGCATCTCAATTACAGACTGAAAAATACCTGTAATGACACTATCTGATGCGACAGCCTCAGTCCTACCAGGGAAAGTATAACAACGGGCCCGTCACCCCCTCTATGACGTCCTCTACCGGCCTGTCCCCCACCTCTATTTGGATGTGCAGGTTAAGTAGCAACTGCACCGAAAACCATAGTCTGAGTACCCTGTTGAGGACCACCCCTCCAAAGTCTAGGACAATCTCTTATAAAGAGCCTATTATCACCACACTCAAAACAATCCCTTTGCGGGCATGGCTGTTGGTACTGAGTCTGCGCCAGACGACTGGAATAACCTTTAGGAAACCCCTACAGAAGTTGCACTAAACAATGAATGCCCGTATGAGTGCCCTGGGTTCCCTAGCTAGCTGGAGCACTACAAGTAACCTGATGTATGAACTAAATTAGCCGACTGACAAAGCCTCTACCATGACAGGTCGGAACCAAAGAGTAGAAACAACTAATCCCCCAGAACCTCGAGGCTTCTTTGCCTCCCTATCCCCCCTCTTTTTCCTGTGGATAGATCCAACCTCCTAGAAATCTCCACAACCTAATGGGATAGAGTCACAATCTCCAACTCCCGTGCCATCCTAAATCTGAGGCTATAGACGAGTTCCTCAATAAACCTATGGACTATCTTTATCAGTGGAAACCAAGGAAGGTGCATGACGAGATAACTCTGTAAAACTCCCTCAATACTCGAACACAATCATACTCTCCTAGCGCAACTGCTCAAACTCACTTTGCAACTCATCCCTGCGGCTGTGTGAAATAAACTCCCTCAAGAAAAGATTAGAGAACTAGGACCAAGTAAGTGGTGCTGCACCAGTTGGTCTGCTCGCCTCATAAGTCGGCCACCATCTATATGCCGACCCCATCAGCTGAAAGGTAGAAACGTCGACCTCGCTCGACTCTACCAAACCCATAGTATGTAATGCAGGGCATTGTTCCAAGAAATCATGTGAATCCTCAGAAGCCCCTCCATTGAACTAGGGAGGATGGAACTTTTGAAACCTCTCCAAACTCCTCTTCCCCTTTGCGGACACAACTGGCCCTACTTCGGGCTGAATTGCAACTACTGGTTGTACAGGCACGACACCCGGTGTCTGATAAGCATGAGTCGGCTGCTCTGGTGTACGGGCGGTGGGAGTATGAGTTCCTCCCCCAGCTTGTGAAGTAGCTGGTGCAACCGAAATCAACCCTGCTCGGACCAAACTGCCGAACATACTCATGAAGTGTGCCCAAGGTCTCCTGGAGCCCCGGTGTAGCAATAGGCTATGTAGGCTTCTGATCCTCAACTAGAGCTGCTGGAGGCTCTAGAGCTACTGCTTTAGCAGGTTCTATAGCTGTAGCAAGTTTCCGCCTTGCCCTCTACCTCGACCCTTGCCTTTTGCAGCTCTAGCAGGGGGCGCTGGTGTCTGCTTAGCTAATTGGGCAGAATAGTAAAGGTTCAAACTTCGAAAAAAACAAATTGGCACTATAAAGAATGAAAGAAGATGATGTTTCATAACAACTCGGAAGCATCTCGAAGATAAGTACAGACGTCTCGACACCGATCTACAAGACTCTACTAAACTTGCTCGTGACTTGTAGAATCTATGAACCAAGGGTTCTGATACCAACTTGTCACGAACCATATCCCACCATAAGGGTCGTGATTGCACCTAATCTCTAAGACTAGGTAAGCCTATGAATTAACAACACTAAATAAAAAAAATTATGATATAATAGTACATAAATCAATATAAAAGAGGAAATATAGTAAATACAATTCAAAGTCAATACTCAAACATCTCCCCAGAATTAGGTAACACAGAGTCATGAGCTCTAACTGAATATATGCGGAATATCCCAAAGGATACAATACTATTCCAATGTCAGTTAACAGTATCAATACGAAAGATGGGACTCCAACCAACTATGGTCGCGAATGTGAACGCGAAGGCCACTGCGCACAATGCTCCACAAATGTGACACCCCTAGTGCGAATGCGAATAGCAAGAAAATACCAGCCTCCAAAACACACTCCGCGACCGCGATACCCCTTCCATAGTCGCGATTGACACCAGAATACCAGAAAACCAGCAACTCCAAACATGAGAAAAATGGTCTGAAACCCATTCGAAACACACTTGAGGCCCTCGGGACCCTGTCCAATCACACCAACCAATCCAAAACATAATATGCACCTACTCGAGGCCTCAAATCGTACAAAATAATATAAAAAACATGAATCGCACCTCAATTCAAACTTAATGATCCAAAATTTCAAATTCCAAACTACGCCAAACATGCCTAAACAACTCGGAATTACCCCAAATATTACACACAAGTCATAAATCATCATATGAACCTATTCCAAGACTCGAAATCTCAAACGAACATCGATAGTCACAAAGTTAACTATGGGTCAAACTATGATCTTCTAAACCTTTAAATTGTCAAAGTTTGGCAATTAGAGGCAGATCACCCTAGGAACCTCCAAATCCATGTCTGAACATATGCCTAAATCTAAAATTACCATCCAGACCTAACAAGACTATCAAAATTCTGATCCGAGTTCAAACACACAAAAGTCAAACTTGGTCAACACTTCCAACTTAAGCTTCCAAACTAGGAATTAAGTGTTCCAATTCGATCCAACCACCCCCCCCCAAACCAAACGAACCATCCATCAATCACACGACAACAAATACACATACATTGGATATCAAATAGGGGAACGTGATTCAAATACACAAAATGACCATCCGGATCGTTACATGTAAAATGTGCATATTTATAGTACTAATTCCACATAGACAGTTTCCTTAATAAGGATCTGTTATGAGCATTTATTTAGCATGTTTGTTACATGTGTAAGATTTTTAACTACAAAGTAATATTGAATTCCATATCTACTGAGTTAATACTAACTCCCCGATTTCTCAAAAACTATTGGTCTGTTGGTCTTCTTACCTGAAGACTCTGAATGCTTCCAGGTACTTGATTATTTATTCAAAGATATCTTATCTGGACATTAATAGATTTTTTGGATACGTAATCATTTTCTGGAGATTCGGGGTGATTACTACTAGATTAACACCGTTTGATCTCAATTTAGAGAACTTTGGTTTACTTCCTTCGCTGGCCATTCAGATTGACCTGGAGCTGACTAGGCAATATTTTTCACGTGTTGGTCATTGATCTGTTCACATGTCAAGACTTTTTATTTACCAATATAGCAGGACCGTCAATGCATCTTTAAAAATCGACTAAGTTGATCGTATCATACCGAACTAAACATTAGGTTTCTTTGAATAAAATCATAATTTTTTTTTATATAAATTAATAAATATACCGAATAATAGGGTTGAATTTTTATTTTAAAAAGTATACAAAAAAATTCCCTAGAGAGTTAAGTCTATGCAAGTACGCATGTTATCGTGTTCAAAATTCTACTAGCGACTCTCACATGACGTTTTAAAAAATAGTAAAAATTAAATGAACCATACCGATACCAATATAACCCGAGATGATTGGTATGATTTCAAAAAGTCTAATTTTAGTTATACAAAATAGAGTAATCAAAAAATTAATATGTAAAAAAATTTCATAAATTACCGGGGTGGTTTGAGGTCTTGAGTAGCTTCATGTTATGCGTTATGACTTGTGTGCATGGCCGACTTTGTTTTTTGAGCACTTCGGGATTGTTTGGAAGAATGATTCTCATTTTGAAAGCTTTAAGTTGAAAGAGTTGACCAAGTTTGGCTTTTGCATATTTGATCTCGAATCGTAGTTTTGATGGTTCTGTTAGGTTCAGATGGTGGTTTTGGACTTAGTCGTATGCCCGGAGTTGGATTCGGAGGCTCCTTAGGGCAATTTGGCCCCTTTTAGCAAAAGTTAGCAATTGGATTGTTTTGAATTTTCCTAATTTTGACCATGGTTTGACTTTATTGATATCGAGTTCAGATTTCGATTTCGGAACTTAAAATAGGTTAGTTTTATTATTTGGAACTTGTCTGCAAAGTTTGGCATCATTCTGAGTTGATTTGATAGGAATTGGACCTATGGTTGTGTATCTAGAAATTCTTGATGTTCATTGCAATTTTCATGTGTTTCGGTGTCCAATTCGTGATATTGGATGTTATTTTGGTGTCTTGATCGTGCGAGCTAGCTCGTATGATATTTTTTGACTTGTGTGGATATTTGGTGTGGAGTCCTGAGGGCTCGGATGAGTTTCATGTATTTCAGACTGTTCTAGGAGGTTTGGTTCATTACTGGTCCTGTTCGCATTTGCAAGGTGGGCACCGTAATTGCTAGCTTTGCCAGTGTAGGCTAGCTTCGCAGTTGCGAAGCCATAGTCGCTTTTGTGTTGGGCATCTGGGCTTTGGGGAATCGCATTTGCTACCAAGATGTTGCTTTCTCGAAGTAGTCCGAGTTCGCATTTATGAAAATTAAGTCTCTTTTGCAACGTTTCCATAATTTCTCAGTGTTCTCTTTTGCGATTCTTTTTTCGCATTGCGAAGAGGGGGTCGCATTTGCGAATCCCAGGCATAAATGCAACATCTGCAGCTTGTTTATAGGTGGATATTTCAGGACTTAGCTTCATTTATTTCAATTTTGAGTCCTAGACTCGGTAGGAGGTTATTTTGAGTAGAGATTTTCATAACAAACTATTGGGTAAGTATTTATTATCCATTTTTGATTACATAACATGATTACTTATGAGATTTATTATCTAAATCATGAGATTTGAAGAGAAATTCTGGGGATTTTTATCTATATTTCGTAAAATGAAAAATTGAGATTTGAGAGTCGAATTGGACTTGGATTTGAAAACTAAACACACATTTAGAATCTTGGGTCTATGGATAGTCAAGATCTACCCTTCGACTCGGGTTTTGCCCGGACGGGACCGGGGTTGACTTTTGTTGACCTTTTGGGAATTGTATAATAATTTTTACTTTTTAATTGAAATTAGTTTCTCTTACATTGTTTGATATTATTAAATGGATTTTGGTTAGATTTGAGCCGAGCAGAGGTAAATTTTAGAGGAAAAGCATTTTTAGAGTATTGATTGAGGGCTTTTGAGGTAAGTATGTTGGCTAACTTTTATGGGGAAGCTTCACCGTAGGATTTGGTTTAATTGCGTTATTTGTACTATGTGAATGATATGTACATAAAGTGCTGAGTGTGTACAAGGGCTTATATGTTTTGGTTATTAGCGGATTGACCCGAAGCTGCTCTTATTGCCTTGTTTTTATTGTGAAATCTCTACACTGCATGTTTCCTATTGTGATGATTTCTTGAGTTCATATTCTATGTTAGAGATCATGTTTTAGGATTGTATTTTCTTATTTGGGCAAGTTGGGTGTTTTTTAAATTGTTGCTATTTGGGTTAGTTGAATTCATGTTGTATGTTGAACACCCATCCGTTTTTCCTTATCGATTTGTCCTTGTGCACTGCAGTGGCAAATTTGTGACTTGATGTCTTGATGCAAGCTGTTGGTATGTTGTGTTGTTGTGATGTTAGCACACATGGACTTGTTGAGCGGATTGCAAGGGTTTTTGCATGAGGTTTTTGCCGTGCTACTGTTATTTTTAATATTGCACATATGGCGAGACAAGGCGATATATATATATATATATATATATATATATATATATATTTTGTGGAACGAGATCTTTGCTATGCGATTATGATATATATTTTGGGATGAGGTCTTTGCTATGCGGTTGTGATATAGATAGTGGCACGAGGTCTTTGCAGTGTGAGAAGGATGTATATCGTGGCACGATGTCTTTTTTATGAGATGGTGATTAATAATGTGGGCACGAGGTGCCTTGTGAGTGTGATTCTATTTTGTGACTTACGGATATAATGGAACCTTTACTCGTTTTAAAATGGTTATCGCTTAATCTGATGATATTACAGTTATTACTTCTGTCATTCTTTTTGTTGCCGGTTTAGTTTTGATATTTTGCACAGGTTACTTGACTAGTGAGTGTCTTGACTTGAATCTCGTCACTACTCCATCAAGGTTAGTTTTGATACTTACTAGGTACCGTTGTGGTGTACTCATACTACGCTTCTACATATTTTTGGGCAAATTCAAGTAACTTAGAGTGGGTTGGGCGTTAGCGACTTGTTTATCAGTGTTGTTGTGGAGACTTCAAGGTGTACCTGCATGTCCGCTCGTAGGCCTCGGAGTCATATTCTATTGATTCTTTCTACTAATTTAATTCCATACAATGTTGTATTTAGTGACTTCTAGTGTACTCTCTCAGTAGAGCTTATGACTCCGTACTACTGATTTTGGGAGTGTTTAACTATTGTTCATTTTCAACTATGTTAGTCATTTACTAGTTTATACTTAATAGTTAATGACTTGACCTGTCATTTTGTGTATTTAAGGCCCTTTTCCCCTTTTGATGATTCACACATGTGCATATGTGATTTTATGACTTGCAGGGATGGTTCCCGGAAGGCTTTAGCATGATTTGGACCCTTTGGTTCTTGGTTGAGAAGCTTAAGTTAGAAATGTTGACCTATATTTGACTTTTGTAAAAACGAGCTCGGAACGATGTTTTCATGGCACCGATAGGTTCATATCGTGATTTTGAACTTGGACGTATGCCCGGAATCGAATTTGGAGGTCCCTAGGTTGATTTGACTATTTTGCCGAAAGTTGGCAGTTTGAGGTTTAGAAATTTCCTTAAATTTGACCATAGGTTGACTTTATGGATATCGGATTCAGATTTTAGTTTTGGGACTTAGAATAGGTCCGTTTTTCTATTTGGAACTTGTCTGCAAATTTTGGTGTCATTTAGAGTTGGTTTGATAAGATTCAGACACTTGGTTGTGATTTAAGAGGTTCTTGAGTTTTCTTTTAAATTTCATGTGTTTTGATGTCGTATTTGTGGCTCTAGATGTTATTTTGGTGTTTTAATCACGCGAGCGAGCTCATATGATATTTTTCGACTTGTGTGGATGTTTTGTGTGGAGCCCCGAGGGCTTGGGTGAGTCTCGGACATGTTTCAGATTGGTTTGAACACATTCCAGGGTGCTGCTGTGTTGGTGCTCCAATTATCACAATTGCAAGCACCAGCTTCACAATTGCAATCATAGCAAGGGGTCTCAATTGTCGCATTTGCGATACCTTGATCGCATTTGCAAAGAAATGCCTGGGATGGGTAGGTTCGCATTTGTGACTAATTGACCGCATTTGAAAAGAGGGCAGATTTGGCATTTGCGAGGTCCATGTCACAATTTTGACATTTCCCTGGGCTTGTCAGGTACCGCATTTGCAAGCTATTCTTTGCCAATTGCGAACCCAGGGTCGCAATTGCAACATCTGCACCTGAACATAAGGGCTGGAAAGACGGGATTTGGTCTCATTTTTAATATTTTGGAACCCTAGACTTGATAGGAGGCGATTTTGAGGAGGGATTTTCATCAACAACTATTTTGTAAGTGATTTTGATCAATTTTCAACTATATTACATGAATATATATGGTATTTAATGTCAAATTCATGAGAATCTAAATGTAATTTTGGTAAATTTTGTCTATGATTTAAAAAATTAATATTTGGGATTTGAGAGTCATATTGGACTCGGATTTGAAAACAAAATACATATATAGATGCATGGGGTTATGGGTAGTCGAGATCTACCTTTGGACTTGGGTTTTGACCGGGCGGACCCGGGGTTGACTATTGTTGAATTTTTGGGAAATTTTGTAAAGTGGCTTTATTAACCGTAATTGGTTTCTTTTGAATTGTTTGATGATATTAAGTCATTTTTTGTTAGATTTGAGCCATGCAGAGGTGAATTTTGGAGAAAAGCTATTTTTGAGTATCGATTTGGCTGTTGAGGTAAGTATCTTGCCTAACTTTGTGTTGGGGAAACTACCCCATAGGATTTGGGTTGATTGTACTAATCGAATTATGTGGAAGACGTGTACATGAGGTGACAACTGTGTACACAGGTTTATACGTGAAAATTGACTAGTTTAGATTCTTAGGTTACTTATAAGCATTACATTGATATTGTTATTAATTGTTCTATCTTTCGTTGTCAAGTTTATTCGTACATGCTTTAATTGAAATTGTTATTACATATTCTAGTTTCCATTGCCAAGGTCACTCTTGTATGCATTTACTTTTAGTTGTTCTTGCATGCTAATCTTTTCATTGTTGAGTTATTCTCATGCATTTAGTCATAGTTGCTATTTCATGCTATCTCTTGCATTGTTAAGCTTATGTTAGGCATTAGAATTTGAGGTTGCCATTTCATGGGAATACCTTCATTGTTGAGTTATTGAAATTGTAGTTGTTGAGAGCTATTAACACGTTTGTGGTTGAAAATGTTGGTTATGGGAATACCTTTTCGTGTTGAGTTATTTCTCGTTCAATTGTTGTTATTGAGATTCTTGTACACATTGTGGTTGAGCCGGGGCCTATTTGTCATGGTGACTTTTGGTATTATTTATTTTGGCAATGTTTATGGCATTTGGGAACATGTGGTGTGAGTTAATTATTGCGTTGTGATACTGATGCGCATGCGACAGTATAAGTGTGGGTATTGATGCGCATGCAGCGAGATAAGGTGGGATTTATACGAGTGTTGCTAGTAAGAGAATTACATGAAGCCACGCGGTGAGATAAGGGGGCTAAAGCGCGTGTAGCTATTTCAAAAAAAATATTTTAAAATAAATGCAAGGCTCACGAGGCGGTATCAGGGTGATTTCCATTGTGACTTGTGAAAATGTGAATATGAGGTGTGGTACCTCGATATGATACTTGTTGTACATTCTATGTTTGAAAGGCTTGATGATTTGAACGGTTGTTGTTCTTGTTTCCCTATTCATTCCATTCATTTTTAATTTTAATAGGTTACTTATTATCTTTATCACATGTACTCTCTTTGTTCTGAATTGTTGCTTTTATTTCCGTTGTTAGCCTTGTATTGCTAGATTGCTTTATTGTCATCTAATCGCCTTTATTTCCCATTATCAGATTATATTAATATTTTACACTGGTTTCTATGCCTATTAGGTGTCTTGACCTGGCTTCGTCACTCCTCTACTGAGGTTAGGCTTGATACTTACTGGGTACCTTTGTGGTGTACTCATGCTACACTTCTGCATATTTTTGTGCACATCAAGGTACTTCTGCTCGTGTCGGACACTAGTGATTTGACTCAGACTGCGCAGAGACTTCAAGGTATACCTACTTGATGCCTGCAGGCCTTGGAGTCACCCTCTAGATGAGGAGCAGAGAAGACTTGAGATGTTCAAGAAGTATGAATCTCCTACTTACAGTGGCACAGTTACTGAGGATGCGCAGGGTTTTCTATAAAAGTGCCACTATATTCGCCGTGCCATGGGTATTGTGGAGGTGAGCAGAGTCGCCTTTACAACATTTCAACTATTAGGAGCAGCATATAGGTGGTGACAGGCTTACGAGGAAGGTAGGCCAGCTGATGCATCCCCATTCACTTGGCTCCATTTTTAGATATGTTTTTGAGAGAGTTTGTTCCCAGACCCTTCGGGATGTATAGGGCACAGAGTTGGAGAAGCTCCGTCAGGGGACTATGACGATATCGTAGTATGCCATCAAGGTCAGTGAGTTGTCCCATCATGCTCCTGCCCTTGTTTCTACAGTTAGAAAGCGAGTTTGCAGATTCATGGAGGGGCTCAGTTATGGTCTTAGATTCATCATGGTTGGGGAGTTGGAGATGGATACTCCATTTCAGCAGGTTGTAGAGATCGGCCGGAGGATGGAGCGTATGCAGTGCCAGGAGAGGGAGGATATGGAGGCCACGAGGCCACGAGATTCAGGAGAATTTACTGGTGCCCGTGATGCAGTTTCAGCCCGTCATGGCAGAGGTTAAGTGAGCCGACCAGTTGTTCACCACTTCCAGCTACTCGCAGTGCTCCAGCCATTCCGAGGTCTCAAGTCGCTCATTATGCACAGCCACTTTCTAGTGCACCTCATGCACGGGGTGCCTTCAGCTATCAGTTTAGCCGACCGAGTCAGCTTCAGTTTCAGCCGCCACGCCCACAGAGAGCTTGTTTTGAGTGTGGTGATACTAGTCATATGGTGAGGGACCGTCCCAGACTTAGGAAGGGTGAACCACCATATACTACATTGGCTCCACCACAGGGTCCCCAGGGTTCACAAGCCATGGTTTCTGCTCCAGTTGTCGCTCCACCTGTGCCACCAGCTAAGGGTGAAGGTAAGGCGGGTAGAGTTCACCCTAGATGGGGAGGCCAGGCTCGTTTCTATGCTTTTTCGGTTAGGACGAAGGCTGCCACCTTGGATGCTGTCATCACAAGTATTGTTCTGGTCTGTCATAGGGATGTATTAGTTTTATTTGATCGGGGTTCCACTTACTCGTATGTATCATCTTTCTTTGTTCCATATTTAGATATATGTCACAGTTCTTTGAGTTCTCTTGTATGTGTGTCTATGCCTGTGGGAGATTATATTATGTGGACCGTGTTTGTCGGTCCTGTTTGGTCACTATTAGTGGTTATGAGATCAGAATTGACCTTGTGGTACTTAGTATGGTGGAATTTGATGTGATCTTGGGCATGGGTTGGTTGTCGCCCTATCACGCTATTCTGGATTGTCATGCCACGACCGTGACATTGGCTATGCCAGGGTTACCACGTTTGGAGTGGAGAGGTACATTAGATTCTATTCCTAGTAGAGTTGTGTCTTTTCTGAAGGCACAATGAATGGTTGAGAATGGGTGTGAAGCATATCTAGCCTTTGTGAGGAATTTTAGTGCTAATACTCCTACTGTTGAGTCAGTTCCGGTAGTGAGAGATTTCCCAGATGTGTTTCCAACAAACCTACCGGGTATGCTGCCCGATAGGGATATCGATTTTGGTATTGACCTGGTGCTGGACACTCAGTCCATTTCTATTCCACCATATCGTATGGAACCAGTGGAGCTGAAAGAATTAATGGAACAACTTCAGGTGTTGCTTGATGAAGGTAGACGCTCCATTTCTATCTATAAAGAGCAAATACGACTCAATAAGGATGTGTATTGATTACAGGCAGCTGAACAAAGTTACACTCAAGAACAAGTGCCCACTACCACGCATTAATAACGTATTTGATCGGCTTCAGGGTGCTAGAGTGTTCTTGAAGATTGATTTGAGGTCCGGATATCATCAGCTGAAGATCCGAGATTTAGACATTCTGAACACTGCTTTCAGGACTCCCTATGGTCACTATGAGATATTGGTGATTCACTTTGGCTGACCAATGCCCCAGCAGCCTTTATGCACTTGAAGAAAAGTGTATTCCAGCCATATCTTGATTCTTTTGTCATCACCATTCATTGACGAGATATTGGTGTATCCTCACAGCCAAGAGGATCATGAGTAGCACTTGAGGATCGTGCTCCAGACCTTGAGGTAGAAGAAGTTATATGCAAAATTCTTCAAGTGTGAGTTTTGGCTTGGTTCGGTGGCATTTTTGGTTCATCTGGTGTCTAGTGAGGGGATTAATGTGGATCGGAAGAACATGGAAGAAGTTCAGAGTTGGCCCAGACCGTCTTCAGGTACTGAGATTCAAAGTTTTCTAGGCTTGGCTGGTTATTATCATCGTTTCATGATGGGTTTCTCATCCATCGCAGCTCCTTTTACCAGATTGACTCAGAAGGTGCTCCATTCAAATAGTCCGACAAGTATGAGGAGAGCTTTTAGAAGCTCAAGACTGTAGTGACCACATCTCCGATTTTAGTTTTGCCTTCAACATCGGGTTCTTATATAGTGTATTGTGATGCTTCGCGAATTGGCATCAGATGTGTATTGATGCAGGAGGGTATAGTTATTGCTTATGCTTCACGTCAATTGAAGCCCCACGTGAAGAACTACCCAGTACATGATTTAGAGTTGACTGCCATTGTTCATGCATTGAAGATTTAATGTGAGGTATTGATAGATCATCAGAGTCTACAACACTTGTTTAAGCAAAAGGATCTTAACTTGAGGCAACAGAGGTGGTTTGAGCTATTAAAAGACTACGGTATCACCATTCTTTATCATTCTGGGACGGCTAATGTGGTGGCTGATATCTTGAGTCGGAGGCTGAGAGCACGGATAGCCTTGATTGTATAGTTGGAGAGAGACTATTGTCATATGTTCAGGCTTTGGCAAATCGATTCGTGAGGTTGAATGTTTGAATCCTTTCCGCGTTCTTGATTTTGTGATTTCTCGATCTTTTTTGTATGAGCGCATCAAGGTATGTCAGTATGATGACCCCCATTTTTTGTCCTTAAGGACACGGTGCAGTACGGTAATGCCAAATAAGTTTCTATTTGAGATGATGGGGTGTTTTGGATGTAGGACTGGATTTGTGTGCCCAATGTGGATGGGTTGTGTGAGTTTAATTCTTTATGAGACCCACAATTTGCGCTATTTCATTCATCCGGGTGCCACTAAGATTTATCATGATTTAAGGAAACACTACTGGTGGAGAATAATGACAAAAGATATAGTGGAGTATGTGGCTCGGTGTTTGAACTGTCAGCAGGTGAAGTACGAGCATCTGAGGCCGGGCCGTTTGCTTTAGAGACTTGATATTGCAGAGTGAAAGTGGGAGTGTATCACCATGGATTTCATTGTTGGAATCCCATGGACGTTGAAGAAATTTGACGTAGTGTGGGTTATTGTGGATAGACTAACAAAGTCTGCATACTTCATTCCGATTGTGAGTACCTACTCTTAGTGCAGCTGGCTCGAATCTATATTCGCGAGATTGTTCATCTTCATGGTGTGCCGGTGTCTATTATCTCCGATTGAGGCATGTAGATCACATGGCATTTCTGGAGAGCTGTGCAGCGTGAGTTTGGAACACAGGTTGAGCTGAGCACAACATATCACCAAAGACGGACGGGCAGTCCAAGCGCACCATTCAGATCTTGGAGGACATGCTACATGCCTGTGTTATGGATTTCAAGGGTTCATGGGATCAGTTTTTATCGCTCATAGAGTTCGCCTATAATAACTACTTTCAATCAAGTATTCAGATGGCTCCTTATGAGGCCTTATATGGGAGGCGATGTCGTTCTCCAATGGGTTGGTTTGAGCCCGGGGAGGCTAAGTTGTTGGGCACTAATTTTGTCTAACGACCCAACTGGTCGTTATGTGTATTTAATCCTTGTTTCCCTTTTTTATGATTCACACATGCATATTTGTTGTTTTATGATTTTTGGGGTTGGTTAGTTTCGTTTTGAGAAGGTTTTGGGTAGATATGGACTATTTTGTTCTTGCTTTAGAAGCCTAAGTTAGAAATATTTACTGAAGTTTGAATTTTAGGAAAGCGACCCCAGAACGGTATTTTTATGGCTCCGATAGGTTCGTACTGTGATTTTGGACTTGGGCGTATGTCCGAAATCAAATTCGGAAGTCCTTAGGGTGATTTGACTTGTTTTGCTGAAAGTTGGCAATTTGAGGTTTAGAAGTTTTTCCAAGTTTGACTGTAGGTTGACTATTTGGCTATCGGGTTCGGAATTTTGTTTTGGGACTTGGAATATGTCCATTTTGCTATTTGGAACTTGTATGCAAAATTTGGTGTCATTTGGAGCTGGTTTGACAGGATTTAGACGCTTGGTTGCAATTCTAGAAGTTCTTGAGTTTTCTTTTGAAATTCATGCGTTTTGATGTCAGATACGTAGTTCTAGATGTTATTTTTGTGTTTTGATGCATGAGCGAGTTCGTATGATATATTTAGATTTGTGTGGATGTTCTGTTTGGAGCCTAGAGGGCTCGGGTGTGTTTTAGACGTGTTTCGGAATAGTTTTGAACTGAATTAGGTTACTAGTGTGCTGGCGTCTTTGAAGTCGTAATTGCAAAAACCAGCATCGCAATGGCGATCATAGCAGAGGGTCCTCAGGTATCGCATTTGCGAAAAATAGGCTAGACTGGATACTATCGCATTTGCGATAATTTCGCCGCAATTGTGATGGGGACAGGCTTCGCGAAGCAAATGTGACATTTGCGACTTCCCCCTTAGGCAGTCAGTAGCTACAATTGCGAGACTTTTTTCGCAATTGCGAGGGTCCGCAATTGCAAGCCCAGTGTCGCAATTGCGATATCTGCAACTGAACAAAAGGTTGAAATGTCGGGATTTCATCTCATCTTCTCTTACTTTAGAACCCTAGACTCGGTAGGAGGCGGTTTGGAGAGGGAATTTTCATGTACAACCATTGGGTAAGTAATTTTAATCAATTTTCAATTATATTTTATGATTATATATGAGATTTAACATCAAATTTATGAGAATCAAAAAAAATTTGGGAATTCTTGTCTAAGTTATGAAAAATGAAAATTTGGGTTTTGAGAGTCCATTTGGACTCGGATATGAAAACAAAACACATATATGGATTCGTGGGGTTATGGGTAGTCAGAATCTATCCTTGGACTCGGGTTTTGACCGAGTGGGCCCAAGGTTGACTTTGTTTTTTTACTTTTGGTGAATTGTGTAAAGATCATAGCTTTATCTATCCTAATTGGATTCTCTTGCATTTTTTGATGTTGTTAAGTCATTTTTGTATAGATTTGAGTCTTGCGGAGGCAAATTTTAATGGAAAAGACTATATTTGAGGGTTTATTTGGCCTAATTGAGGTAAGTATCTTGTCTAACTTTGTGTGAGGGAACTACCCCTTAGGTTTTGGGTTGATTGTGCTAATTGAAGTATGTGAAAGACATGTACATTAGGTGACGAGTGTGTATACGGGTTTATATGTGTTATTTGACTGGATTAGAATCTTAGGATTCTTATACACACTTAATTGTAGTTATTATTCAGTATCCTATCTTTTGTTGTCAATTTTATTCTTTCATACTTTAATTGATGTTATCATTACATGTTCTAGCTTCTATTGTCAAAGTTACTCTCACATGCATTTCATTGTAGTTGTTGTTACATGTCATTCTTCCATTGTTGAGTTGTTCTCATCCATTAGATTAAGTTGCTATTTCATGCTATCTCTTCATTGTTAAGCTTATGTTTTGCACTTGAATTTGCAAGTTGCCATTTCATGGGAATTACCTAAATTGTGGGTTATTGAAGTTATTGTTGCGACGGCTAATAGCACATTGAGGTTAAAGTTGTGACTATTGATATATCCTTTCTTGTCGAGTCACATCTCATTTATTTGTTGCTATTGAGACTCTTGTACACATTGTGGTTGAGCCATATGTGTTATGTTAACATTGATATTGTTGATTTTGGAAAGTTGTGGCATATGGGCATGTGTGGTGCGCGCTGTTATTGTGTTGTGATATTGATGTAGATTCGGCAGTAAAAGGATAGGGGTTGTTGTGCATTCAGCGATATAAGATGGGATTTATGCACGTGTTGTTAGTAAGGGAATTACTTGAAGCCACACCACAAGATAAGTGGGCTAAAGCGTGTGTAGGTATTTTGGGAAAATATTTTAAAAACTATAATTGAAAGGCTCACGTGACGATATAAGAAAGATTGTGATTGTAAGTTGTGAAATGTGGAGATGAGGTGTGGTGCTTCGCTTGTGATTCTTGTTGTACATTCTTTGCTTGTTGCTTGAACAGTTTTGGTTATTTCCTCATTTGCCTTACTTATATTTGTCCGCATTGAATTACTTGTTGTTCTTATCATGTGTTTGCTCCTTGTTTCCTTTATTTACTTAAATTCTATTGTTAGTCCACATTATTGTACTGCTTTATTATCATTCATCTCCTCGCTTTCTGTTACTGGTGTATAGTATACTCTGTTCAGTTTTTATTGTCCTAGTAGGTGTCTTGACCTGGCCTTGTTACTACTCTACCGAGGTTAGTCTTGATACTTATTGGGTACCATTGTTGTGTACTCATGCTACGTTTCTACACATTTTTGTGCAGTTCCAGGTACATTCGCTCGTGTCAGACGCCAGTGATTGAGCAGTTGTTTCTAGAGACTTCAAGGTACACATGCTTGACGTTCGCAAGTCTTGAAGTCACTTTCTACTTTTAGTTGTATTACTATTTATTTCCTATTCAAAACAATATTTATTTCGAGATTATTAGTGCACTTTCTGTAGAGCTTAAAACTCAGTTCCAATGGGTTTTGGGAGTTATTTGACAGCTGTACTCTTTGAGATTTATTATGATGGTTTAATAGTTTAAATTGATATCTAAATTGTTATTTCTTCTAATTATCAATGTATGTTACGCTTACCTAGTCTTAGAGACCAAGTGTCATCACGACATCCTAAGTGGGAATTTGGGGTCGTGACATTGGGTTCGGGACGCCTTGAAGAAAGTCAAGATGATTCTGGATCGGCTTCGTACAACATAGTCTAGAAAGAAGAGTTATGCTGATCGGAAGACTTAGTTTCGTTTCGGGAAGGTTTTACCATGATTTGGACCCTTTGGTTCTTGATTTAGAAGCTTAAGTTGGAAATGTTGACCTAGGTTTGACTTTTGTAAAAATGACCCCCGAATAGTGTTTTGATGGTTCCGATAGGCTTGTATCGTGATTTTAGAGTTGGGCGTATACCCAGATTCGAATTCAGAGGTCCCTAGGTTGATTTGACTTGTTTTGCCGAAAGTTGGCAGCTTGAGGTTTAGAAATTTCTTTAAGTTTGATCGTAGGTTGAATTTATGGCTATCGGGAGAATTTTGGTTTTGAGACTTGGAATAGGTCCCTTTTGCTATTTGGAACTTGTTTGCAAAAGTAGGTTTCATTCGGAGTTGGTTTGATAGGATTTTGACGCTTGGTTGTGATTTTAGAGGTTCTTGAGTTTTCTTTTGAATTTCAAGCGTTTTGATGTCCGATTCGTGGTTCTAGATGTGATTTGTGTTTCGATCACGCGAGCGAGTTTGTATGATGTTTTTAACTTGTGTGGATATTTAGAGTGGAGCCCTGAGGGCTTGGTGTGAGCTTCGGACATATTTCAGATTGGTTTGAACACATTCCAGGTTGCTGGTGTGCTGGTGCTCCAGTTATCACAATTGCGATTATAGCTGGGGGGGGGGGG
>MCJB01048484.1:32757-47293 GCA_002018475.1 Nicotiana obtusifolia
GGGGGGGGGGGGATCCTAAGTTTTTTAGCCTCAAGGATCACCCTGTGCAACATAAATAATACTTCGCAACTCCCTTTAGATAGGAGTTGGTCATATTATTCAACGGTCACAGGCTATCATTACCTGCTGCCCGATTACTATGTTGAAGTTATTTACTTAAAGGCGCTCTAAATTCAATTCTAAGTCGTACCCTATGCGTGCACTACCCATCCCATGCCTATGGTCTAGGAGTCTTTTGACCTACTATTTGGTAGTTCTAGACACCACTGAGGTAGGACTGTACATAATTGTAATTAAAGGCTCAATTAACCTCCACATATAAGCAAGAAAGCACGCAGACAATTAGGTAGTAGACAATTGAAGACGCATTAAGTCCTATAAGCATGGTTTCGATGTGGTTCTGATTCCAGTGTGGTAAATGCATTGCAAATTTTCTAAACGGCTTAGGTGAGGAGACATCATACTGTTTGCAAACTCAGGATTATTAGCACTTATAGGTGTCTTAGGCGAGTGATGCAGTCTTATAGGCATGATTTCTATACGATTCCGATTTCAAATCTCGTACAGGCAGTGTTGTTGTTCCAAATTAACTAATTTGGAGATTACAGGTGTTATAAAACCTATTGGCATGATTCCTAAGTTGTTTGCGCAACGGGTAGTGAAAGCTATTAGAAAACTTGGAATTACCAGTGTTTGATTCTATAGACATGCTTTCTAAGCGAATGATAGTATCTTATAGGGAAGATTTCTAATGGTTGGCATTTGAACTTGATTTAGTCATGCTTATCCTATAGGCATGCTATCTAGGTGGAAATAAAACTACTGAAACAACCACTTAATTAATTAGTTAAGACCCTATAATCATGGTATCTAGATGAACATTAACAAAAGTATGTATTATTACAACCCTATAGGCATACTATCTAATAATCAAATGGAAGTAGAAACGAGAGCAGGTAAAATATTTAGTAAAACAATCATGCTTTTGAATATTGTACAGGTATTAGGCAGTTAACTGAAGTGTGTGATATTTTATAGGCATGGTTTCTATGTGTGTACAGAAATAAAGTATGTCGAACAAAATAGCAAACAAACCAAGCAGGTCCTATTAGGATGCTCTCTACTTGTTTATGCGCGAATTAGGAGACCACTACCCCTTTTCACTAATTCCCCCATTGTTTGTTACTACAGACTATATTGAATGATTACAGGCCCAAATACAAATACAGAATAACCTAGTAATACACCTGGGCATTCAAAGAAGCTTATAACATCATGTGGATTGCGGGCCCAAACTCAAAACACGAACAGTGCCTTCCAGATTTCTAGTACCACAGCAGGTTCAACATACCAGGCCCAAATGAATGGCTTACTAACCCAAATGGATACTAAATTCAGCCATATAGGTGACAAACTACTTACAGAATTTAACTAGACAGTTAAACACTTAATTCTTAGCGCTATAGCTAACAACATTGTTAGACAAGACACATAAACATGAGCAGGGTAGCTTGAAGGCACATGAGGTACATATGAGGCAAGTTGATGCTTGTGATTCAAGAGAGGAAGTTTAAAAGTGATATGATTTACCACTATAGGATAATGAACTATTCCAAAGAGAGTTGCAAAGTAAAGCATGATCCAGAAGTAACCTAAAAGACTTTAGAATATTAACCTGAGGATATATCAAAGTCATAGACAGGAACAAGCGGATGGCAGTTTTCACATGAAGTTTTTAACGCGAGAGCCTAATGAGAATGCGGTAAAAAACAGCATGAGAACATGCTAGTGGGCATAGTTTACAATAGTTAGCAAACAATCACGTTGTTGAACATAGAAAACTTAACATGCTGAGCATCAGTTGTAATACCAAAGTTCAGAAACAATGTCTGAATATATCAACTCCAGATTAACAGGACATGCAGACACTAGGTCTTGATCACATTTAGAAGAAGGGGCTAGATATCGCATGCCATTCTAAGGTCTTAGGCAATATTAAAGAGCACTGGATTGAACAAATCAGGGAGCACACATTAAGTAGAAGGTTAGCATGTTTGGCTAATCAACGTGATCAAGAGATAGCTCTAGGAAAATAGTAAGTTGCACATAAATGCCTCAACAAGAATCAGAACAGGTCACGGGCATGACTCAACTCATCCAAAGAGTAAAGAACAAGGAAAGATACTAAGCTCAAACTAAAAAACAATGATAAACATTCGAGCACACACATTAGAGCAAATAGACTTAAGTAGAACACAACCAAGGCAACAAGTAGGCAAGTTTGATTACTAGAAGGCATAGAGCCTCAAAAATAGTTTCAAAGTAGACAATAGCACGTTGGTTCATAAAAATCTCAGAGATATAGATATGCAGAGCAGGAATTCAAACGAAAAGAATGAAATTGCAAGAGTCATAGGTATATTACCAGTTATAGATGAACAAGTAAACAAGAGGAGTAATTTCAGCAACACTTTAATGTCAATAGCAAAACGAATAGTAGAACCCAGGAATCTCAGCGCGTCAGAGTTTACAAGGGTTTCGAATGAACCCCGGGCAGTGCTCACACAGAGAAAGGTTTGAGAATCAAATTTTGGTGGCCTTGGCTTTCAGCCGGCCAAAATATGGAGCCTTAGAGTAGAACAAGACAAGAAAGAATAAGAGAACAGTAGTATTTTTTTTTTTTTTTGCGATTGTTGTCCCTAAAGGGAAAATTGGGGAGGGGTTTATATAGTAGTCAAAATCAAACCTCTAAACAAGGAAACACAGTAAATCAAACAAAAATAAGAAAGGGGCGCATGCAGAATCATTTAAGAAATGAAATTAGAAAAAGAATCAAGCAAACCCTAATTTGGCTGGAACCAAAAATCGGTTGAAGATCTTGGTAAATCGGACCCATATAACCTGGTATTGAGTGTATATAGATGAAATATCGTCTAAATCTCGAAGGTCTGGAGATGATTGTGCTTGATTTAAGTTTGTATACTTGCAAAAGATAGACAAGTATTATGTGATACCAATACCATGTAAAGAACGGGGAGATCGAGCATATATAGAAGGAAAATCATGAGGAGATTCCATATTAGGACTGGAATCGGAAAAGATTGAGGAGGCGACTTTTAGGGTTTGAGAGGAGAAGAAGAAAATAGAGAGGATTTACGGGCGGCTATCTTTGAAGAATGGTGCTAGGGTTTGGAGCGGATATAATTAAAAGGGTGGGGTTATTATGGATGATTGATTTTCAGAGATCAACGACCGTGATTAAAGGAAGAAGCGGGTCGAGTAAACGGGTCCCGACCGGGTTGGAACAAAAGGGGTCGTTTGGTTTGGGCCAGGGCAGATTGGGGTTGCGCTCATTTCTTTGAACCTTAATTGGTCCAAAAATAAGGCATAATTTGGGCCTGATTTTGAAGTAGGGGATTAAGGGGAAATAATTTTAATAAAATAGTTAAATAAAATATAAAAAATGCTATTTACGCAACTTAATACTTTAAAATAATAGTTGAAGAGTATGAAAAATGTAAAAAATAATTTTTGACCTCAAATAAAATGACAAATGCAATTTAATGTAAAGTATGGGCTACTATTGCAAAATTACGTATTTAGCACAAAAATGCAAAATGGAATTTTATAAAATGAAGTAAAATATTATATAAAACGGATATGTGGATGCAAATAATAGATTTGGATGATTAAATCATCAAAAAATTATTTAAGGGGGTAATTGATACATATTCAAGTAATTTAATTGCAAGAAAATCAGTTTTAAAGCTTTAAAAATTACGAAAAATTATAAAAGTACTTGTATAACTATTGTAAATTGAGTAATGATGTATAATAATATTTTAAAAGTATATGTATACTATTTGGGAAAATATGAGAGCAAAATTGAGTATCAATAGCTGCCCCTCTTTATCCGGGAAGGATGAAAGAGTTGTCGGGTAAAAAACTGATGACCAATTTTGTCCAAAATGAGTGGGGGATGATGCGTTTTGGGAAAATGGGGGGCCGAACCCTGGTTCTTGAGTTGTTTATATATCCTGGTATTATGGGAATCAGGTTGTGTGTAGTTCTAGATCCAACAGAAAACGAAACTGATGGTGTTATTATAAGAGTGGTCATACGCTTCAAAAGGATCTTTTGAGTAAGATACTGTCATAAGTAATGGATAATTTTAGATGGAGCTATGGGTGCAATTTTGAACGTTATGGATATATAAGGCGAGTATTTGAGCGGTCTTGGGACAAAAGGGCAATCAATGAATGGCAGTCAGTTACGTTTGAGATGGTCAGGGATGTGAACGTTGTGAACGAAAACTGGAGCGAAAATTGATCCTGTTTGTAGAAAGGTTAACTTCCCAGTTACCTACAAAACTTAAAACACGATGCATGCGAATATATAGATTATTGCGAAAATTTAAACATGATGCAAATTCCTTTCGGACCATGAAGGTTGTCTTCGGACGACGAGGATGATGTCCTTAGGCTATGACGTCCTGGGCCATGAAGCGTATGATAAGTAATTCCCAGGCCATGAAATGGTGTCCTTGGGCTATGAGGATTGTGCAGTTTCGAGAGATCCTCAAGCCATAGAATGGTGTCTTTAGGCTATGAGGATGGTGCCTTCGGACTATGACGCCTTTGCACAATGTGGCGATGTTTTAGCCCATGAAATGTGAAGATGTGGCGATATTGTTCGTTTGATAGAGAAAATAGGTGATGCTTAGCTTTATGCAATGTGGAGACAGTCCTTAGTCTCATGCAAAGAATGGAGACAGTGCTTAGTCTCATGCAAAGAAAGGCAGTACTTAGCCTTATGCAATGTGGAGATAGTGCTTAGTCTCATGCAAAGAATGAAGATAGTGCTTAGTCTCATGCAAAGAAAGCAATATTTGGCCATATGCCATATTGGAAGCAGTGCTTAGCCTCATGCAAGGTATAGAGATAATGCTTAGTCTCACGCAATGGAAGGCAGTGCTTAGCCTCATGCAAGGTATGGAGACAATGCTTAGTTTCATGAAAAGGAAGGCAGTGCTTAGCCTTATGCAATAATGGAGGCAGTACTTAGCCTCATGCAAGGTATGGAGACAATGCTTTTTCTCATGCGAAGGAAGGCAGTGCTTAACCTTATGCAATAATAGAGGCGGGGCCTAATCTCATGCAGTAATGGAAGCAATGTTTAGCTTCATGCAAGGTATGGAGAAAATGTATAGTCTCATGCAAAGAAAGACAGTGCTTAGCCTTATGCAGTGATGGAGGCAATGCTTAGCCTCATGAAAGGTATGGAGACAATGCTTAGTCTCATGCAAAGAAAGGTAGTGCTTGCCCTTATGCAGTAATGGAGGCAATGCTTAGCCTCATGCAAGGCATGGAGACAATGCTTAGTCTCATGAAAAGAAAGCCAGTGCTTAGCCTTATGCAGTAATGGAGGCAATGTTTAGTCTCATGCTAGGAAAGGCAATGCTTGGCCTTATGCAATGATGAGGGCAGCACTTAGCCCTATGTGAGAAAAATCATTTTATGATTAAATAACTAAAGTTTTATACCCCTTTCTTCCTTACAGAATTTATAATAAAGATTAACGACAACATATTTAATTATACCTACTGATTTGCAGCCACAATACCACTTTAAAATGACCCCATAAACGTCCCAAAAGTTCAGCAACTCAAAATTGATTTTTTAGATTACTACAACATGCTTCCGACTTATTTTTTTCTTTCAATTAGAGCAACACAACCAATAGTATATAATTAAAACTCTTCTCATATAAACCAGCTACGCATTCAACTTAAAAATTAGTTCAACATACCCAGCAAAGACACAATAACAACAATATGCTAATCCTTTTGAAACTTACAAATTCTTGTCCTTATAACCGTGCTACAACTCGTAGCAGCTTAAACAAGTGAAGGAGAAGCATAACTCACCTTGAACAGATCGGAACCAGTCAAAACCTAGGTCTTCTTCACCTTAAAACATCCTCCGATGCAGCTACAAGAAGGAGGAAGAGAAACTAGAAAGCAGTCCAGGTCTTTTCGCCACTAGAATCACTTGTAACCTTCGAAATCGCTTAGGGTTTGAAGGAACATTTGGGAGAGGAGTTGATAATGTTGAAAATGTGAAAACGTGAGAGAATCAACCCATACGAAGGGCCCCTTGGCCGCCCTCAATCTGCCCTTTTTGGGCGATTTATTTGGTCATTTCATTTAAGCAAAGTAGGTGACACACCCACTTGTCACCTACCAGTCTGTGCAAATACGAATATCTCTCTACTCTGATATCACATTGACAAACGCTTTAATGCGTTAGAAACAAGACTCATAGAATTTAAATTTGGTCAGTGGTTCACCCCGTAATGCCAAGTATACTGGGAGAAAAGCTTAGTGACAGTAGACCCAAATTTCAGTAAATTTATGAACGTAACTTGTGACGACTTTCATTGACTTTTATTTCATAACTCGATTGGCTTAAAAAATTAACACACGGCTATCATATGACTAAAATTCCTCAAAACATCACCTTCTTATCATGTTAAGTACCCTAGTCCCACCCCACAAAAGTACGGGTTATAACATTCCCAACTTACCGACTTTCGAGGAAACTTATTTTCTTCGATTTGATTAGCTTCTAAGCCTCCCAACACTCTCAGTACTTTCTGATCATGATCATAAATACTTTAGCTTACTTTATATACTTTCAAAGAGGATCTCATTTCCGATCTCACATCAATTGACTTACAACGTACTTTTACGTATAAAAACATGGGGTGTAGCATTGATATATATATCGTTGACTGACTTATATTATTATTATGAAAAGAATTGGGATACCTGATATTGTATTCTATCTCATGTCAAAAAAAGCATGTCTAAATTCCAGATTTACGGTGCTTCTACCTTTCGATTTGACTGATGATATCTTGCCTTATTATATGTTCTAAATTGTTTCCACTTGCTTATTGGACTGTTACTCAGTGTAAGTGTCGAACTCTCATCACTGCTTCTTCAGGGCTAGACTTGATACTTACTGAGTATTGTGATTTGTACTCATACTATACATCTGCATATTTTTGTGCAGGATCTAGGGCAGGTACTAGCAGTACCCAATGAGCTGAGTACGATTATATTAGGAGACTTTGTGGTGAGCTACTTTACATGATAAAATCTGCACGACATGGAGTTCCCCCTACCCTACTTATCTATCTCTGTTTATTTATTTTCTCTCCTGAAAGATATTGTTGGTCAATTGAGACTATTTACTGTTGTTAGATGCTCGTGACAAGGTTGTGAAACCAGTTCTTGGGAGGATTTGGGAGACAGTTGTGATCATATTTAGACCTTGTACATTTGAGTTATTTATTCATGATGCTACTTTGCGACTAATCCGCTTTGCTATTTATATCATGACTCATTTAATTGTTTAATAATTGGATTTTACTGTTATTATTGAGCGTTAGCTTTCCTAGCAAGTATATTAAACGCTATTACGATCATTGGTGGGATTTTGGGCCGTGACATTAAATCACTGTCCAATATGGTTGAAATACAAATAGGAGTGCTCTATATATATTAACCAATATAAATGTAGTGGTTGCTAGTAATTTATGAGTGTTAGACTTCTAAGCAGCTATTCCTTATATCTAAAATTTTTGTGGGATTGTTCCCATTTTGAGAATTGAATGAGTTTTTTAACCATAATTTTTATTTATTTTTAAATATTTTAAATTTTTAACTATTATTACTTATAATATTTTGTACATAGAATTTAAATACATGAATTTTAATTTTAAAAATTTTATATCTGAATTCACGCTCAAAGCTCTCAAAATTTGAACAGAACAAATACTACTATGATGATTCACACGATCGAGTCATTTGACGTAGTTTGGCGTTGATATTTCATCACTATCTCGCCGACTATTTTAATTATACTTTCAATATTATAACCCCCATTATTCAAAAAAGACATAAGTAGTCCTGTAGTGACTAATAAACTATTCATTTTAAGCTTGTGATCTCCACTCTCTTTCCCTCCCCCTTTTTGTGTGTAATCATGTTAAGTATCGAAATCTTGGAAGTTGCTTAACATAGGCGTTAGTTATTTTTCCCCTTTCAAAGCTTGTAATCGCTGTTTATCCTTAGTTTCGGATAACATTAAATTTGTACGTGGTTTTAAGGACACGTGATTTGGTTTGATACAAATAACGAATAACATAATGGAGATTAAAGTCAGTAAATAAATGGAGAATAAATGCAAACCACAAGCCTTGGATAGTCTTGGCCTTGACTGATTTCTCCAAGATGAACAATAAATATGAAAGAAACTTAACGAATAAAATAATAATAAAAGCAGACTTCTTTTCTATGTATTTATGATTGTTTCGTGAGCTGTCCTAGAATAATTACATTGCCCCTTTATATAGCGTGGGGATAATTGTTTATACAAGGCAAGAATCTGTTTACAAGGTAAAATATCTCTTGATATGTTGATTTAACGGTCTTATTGATTGAGGCCGTGATTCCCACCGAGATGCTTACTTATCACGGAATTTCCGGTCTTTTCGTCATTCAAATTTGACAACTTGCCCTAGGGCATTTTCCGGAATCGAGCTCAATAGGTTCATCTCGGGTACCATAGCTTCGAGTTCTACTTCGACGTTGTTCGATCTCGACCTTCGATCTTTGATATCTCGATATTCCTGCTTCGATGTTATTCGGTCTCGCTCTTCGATCTTTGATATCTTGATCTCGGTTCACCGAACAGTAGTTATGATTGATACCAACTGTATAAACTAGAGCCCGATTTATCCTCATTTAGACGGTCCAAGTTCGACCCCATACAGATAGTCCCCTTGTTTTTTCGAGAGTAATGACGAAAAACGATATGAGCCACAACTTTTCGATTAGGTTGAATAGCGACATACTTATGACGCATGTGGCACAGAAGTCGGAGCGTCCCATCAAAAGAAACGAATCATTATATTGATAAATGATGGTAGAACTGTGACGCACGTGGTACGTGTCGAAAATGTCTCATCAGAGACAAACTTGGGGCAAACCTCTGCAACATTAGTACATGCTAATTAATGCTTCGTCGCTTTGGGACGCGAACCGCCGCTTTTGAGGGGCTATAAATACCTTTCTCCATCTCCACTTTCAGGAGTTTAAGCTATCTGAACATTTGAATCATTTCCTTTTTCAAACTTCTCTAAGTTTCCTTGCAAGCAATCTCCTTTTTGTTCTTATCTTACTCCCGCATCTTTTAACTTCTTTATCTCCTAACTAACAATGGCAAAAACCTCTAAATCCGTTCCTCAGAGGCAGAACCCTTCTTCTTCTCAACCTACTGAAGATCCTCAGCCTGTTGATGTTGAAGAAACCATGGCTGAACCTCCTTTGAAGGCGTTCGTACCGACTGGATGTTCAATCGGTACCGACTTTAAAGTAGATAAGACTTCTTCAATACCGGGCCGGTGTGAAACGGTCACTAGGTATATTTGTTCGATTACGGACAAAATCCTTGATAAGGTTAAAGAAGATTGTAATTGGATGGGAAAGTGCATGGTCGTTCCTGCACCGGAAGAGGCGATCACCACCCACGTGGAGGGTTATTTGAGTGTTTACTCTTATCCCTTTACGTTGGGCTCTTTGGACCCTATTATTGCCTTTTGCAAGAGGTACGAAGTAACATTGGGTCAGATCCACCCTTCTTTCTGGAGAATAGTCATTCTCTTTCGTTTTTTGTAAGCAAGATCGACAGGCACCCTTTCACCGTCGATCACCTTCTGTGGTTATACAGTCCCCGACTCTTTCGAGGGGGATTAATAAAACTTGCTCGCCGAGAAAGCAAAGCCCTCTTCTCGAGCATCGATGAGGATAGGGATCAAGGCTGGATGAGCCGATTCGTTCGAGTGAAAACATCGAACCTGATTCCGGCTGAAGACATGCAATTCATCGAGAAGTGGAACATGAACCGTAAGTGTTATCCCATATTTCAACTTGTTCAATGTTTTTACTTCGTTATTTTACTAACCAGTTCCGTATGATGTAGCCGTATCCTGTATGCCGGCTGCGATTCCTCATCTGAAGGAATGGGTCGAAAGAGTAGTGTCTAAAAGACCCTATTCGAAGATGAAGATTTTGACTTTTTGGGTAGCGAGCCGACTCGAACTGAAGGACGAGGAGTCCCCGAGCATAGAGCCGATGAAACACACCTTCATCGAGTCGTAGGCTCCAAAATGGGGGCAAGAGCTGGGGCTTCTACCGATGTGAGAGGGGCTTCACAGGGGATCTCGGGTCCCATAGAAATGATAGACTCCCCTTCCTTCTCGGAGTCGACCTTGAACGAGGCCCAAGCCGTAGAAGGACATTCCCCGGGCAGGAGCCATGTACCAGAAGGCCCTTTCTGAGGTATCTTCGATGGCATGGATTCGGCATCTGCTGAGGATACCTTTGGGCTCGATAACCTTGAAGTACCGAGGAAAAGTCCCTCCACCGGTACGAGCAGGGTTTCTTTCGGTCCAAAGTTGGTCAATAGATTTCCTGCTCCGAGTTCATATACTAATCGGAAGCGGATCATATCCTTCGCCATTCCCGAAGATGCTAAGGTCCTTTCCCCTCCTGTAGGGGTAGCTAGCTATCTTTGGTGTTTAGTGACCAAAGAAGATCAGGCTAAGATGAACGAGGTGGATGTACCCTGCTTGTTCAATGAAGCTCAACAAGCATTGAATAGGGTAAGTTTCTGATAAGCCTTATCTGGTGTTCACTGTTTTGCACTTTAAAACTTCGAATAACTACCATATTTCCTTTCGTGTTTGCAGGCCTCGGTGCTTCATCATGAGGCTTTTCTTCATCAGCAGGAAGAATTGAGGCGTTGCGAGCGACTCGAAGGAGAGATGGTCAGCCTTCGGGCCGAACTGGATTTTGTACGGAGAGAGAATTCTGGCTTAGTCGAGCAGATGGGGCAACAACTCGATCAAATAACCCGACTCCGGTCTGAGGCAAGCGAGGCTAGAGCTGAAGCCAGTGAGTGGAAAAGCAGGATGGATCAGTTGGCTTCGGAAAAAGAGGCCTTCTGTGCTCAGTTAGTTTCATCAGAAACTCAACTGACGGAAGCAAACGGGAGAATCGAGACTCTGACTAAGAGCACCGACGTACTCCAATCCTAAGTTAGTGTGATCACCTCGGATCGAGATGTTTTGGCCAACGAGCTGCATATGGCAAAAATCGGAGGCTGCTGGAACCAAAGTTGAGGCCGATGAGCTGGTGGCCCAGTACAAGGCCGACGCCGAGGCTGCTCAAGATTAATCAAAAATTTTGGGGTTGATCACATGAAGTGGCAAACTCGCCTATCCGTCCTCGAGGAGATACATGGCCGAAGCCAGAAAACAAGCCTTTCCGGAGGAAGATGACTCTGAGAACTCGGAATAAAGCTCCTTCTCTTGTCTTTTTTTTTCTTTTGATATTGTGTAAGCCCCTATCTTCGTCATCATATCTTGTATATATATAAAAGCCCTTTTTCCTTTCCTTCTTTTATTTTTGACTTGTTTTAATTCTTTCCCTTAGAACTGAGGGTTTGCCTCGTTAAATATTCTGTTCCTCGAATTCAATTTGGACTTGGCCAATTCTGGGATCTGCCTTAGTAGGTTTTACTTTCCTTCAATTAACTCGGTACGGCCTTAGCCTTTTAAGAATCGGGGTTGGCCTTAGTAGGTCTTATTCCCCTTCGAGTTTCATTAACTCGGTATGGCCTTAGCCTTTTAAGAATCGGGGCTGGCCTTAGTAGGTCTTAGTCCCCTTCGAGTTTCATTAACTCGGTATGGCCTTAGCTTTTTAAGAATCGGGGTTGGCCTTAGTAGGTCTTATTCCCCTCGAGTTTCATTAACTCGGTGTGGCCTTAGCCTTTTGAGAATCGGGGTTGGCCTTAGTAGGTCTTATTCCCCTTCGAGTTTCATTAACTCGGTATGGCCTTACCTTTTAAGAATCGGGGTTAGTAGATCTTATTCCCCTTCGAATAAATTTGATTTTTGGATGAATCCCCGAGTGAGGCAGTATTTAATTGAACAAAGAAAACCAAAACGGCCCTTGGGCTCGGAGACAGGATATTGGTGCAAGAGATCTTTATTCTTGTTCATGTGCTTGTACAGTTTATTTTGGGGATAGATTAATTTATTTGTGTACGGTTCCTTTGACCGTTTGACCCTTACATCGATTCCTAATGATCTTTGATTTTAGGGATGTTTCCCTGAATTGAAGTAGTCAAGCAGCCTTCCGATATTTGAGGTCGATCGATGATTAGCACCGAGTATTGTTGTCATCGATCTATGATCGGTCTTCAAATCTAAGTTAGCACGATTTACTGGTTATCTCGTTAAAAACCTTGCCGTAAAACCCAATTTGGGACAAAACCAGTCGAAGGGAAAAAGAGTGCAACGCATGCTTTCAGTCCTAACATCCTGTACTTTCTGATTCGAGGCTACTTTATTTGATACCTGCGAATGTTAGTTTGTCGATGTAGCACAAAAACAAGTAAAAATGAGGAACGAAGGATCGTACCTTAACAGTGGTATCGTTTCAAGTGATTTATGTTCCAGTTGTTTGGTAGCTGTTTGCCGTCCATCATTCCAAGCTTGTATGATCCTTTTCCGGTGATCTTTATGACGGAGTAAGGTCCTTCCCAGTTCGGTCCCAATTTTCCTTCGTTCGGGTTTTGTGTGTTGGGTGTGACCTTCTTGAGTACTAAATCTCCGATGTTGAAATGTCGAAGATGGGTTCTCCTGTTGTAGTATCTAGAACTTCTATTTTTGAGCGGCCAATCGAACGAGGGCAACTTCCCTTCTTTCGTCTAATAGTTCTAGATTCGTATTCATAGCCTCGTGATTCGATTCTTCGGTTGCATAGCGGAACCTGACACTTGGTTCACCGACTTCGACCAGTATCAAAGCTTCAGCACTGTACACCAGGGAAAAGGGAGTGGCTCCGATGCTAGATTTCTCGGTCGTACGATATGCCCATAAGACTTCAGGCAATATCTCTTTTCATTTTCCCTTCGCATCGGTTAACCTCTTTTTGAGATTTTGAAGTATTGTTTTGTTGGTAGATTCAGCTTGTCCATTCCCGCTGGGGTGGTAGGGCGTTGATAGGATTCTTTTGATCTTGTTATCTTCGAGGAATTTTTTCACTTTGCTACCGACGAACTGTTTCCCATTGTCACACACGATCTCTGATGGAATCCCAAACCGACATATGATGTGATCCCAAATGAATTCGATTACTTCTTTTTCCTTGACCTTCTCATATGCCTGTGCTTCCACCCATTTGGAGAAATAATCAGTCATAAAAAGAATGAATTGAGCCTTACCTGGTGTGTAGGGAAGAGGGCCAATGATGTCCATTCCCCATTTCATGAACGGCCATGGTGATAAGACCGAATACAACGTTTCCCCGGGCTGATGGATCATCGGGGAAATGCCTTTGACATTCGGTACATTTGCGAACGAACTCCTTCGTGTCCTTTTCCATGTCAATCCAGTAATAACCGGCTCTGATTATTTTTCGAGCCGCCTTTGTGCGCAAGGCTCTTGATTCTTTTGGGTCCGAGGGGAGTTTTTCGGAGCTGAGGTATTCTATGTATTTGTTCCTCCAATCCCAGGTCAGACTCGTCGAATTGATTTCCGCATGGCCTTCTTCCACTACCAACCTCATGAGCTGTACGACTTTTACGGATTCGATCTCATCATCTTCGACCGATGATCCCAAACTAGCGAGGGCATCAGCTTTGCTGTTTTGCTCTCGAGTTGTGTGTTGTAGGGTCCATTCTTTGAACCTATGCAGTGTAACTTGTAGTTTGTCTAAATATCTCTGCATTCGTCCTTCTCTGACCTCGAAAGTTTTGTTGACTTGATTCACCACAAGAAGGGAGTCGCACTTAGCTTCGATTATTTCCGCTCCCAGGCTTTTGGTTAGTTCTAAACCTGCAATCATGGCCTCATATTCTGCTTCATTGTTGATGCAGTCCAAACTGATCAAGACATGTTCCAGCCGTCCCAGCCATTCACTAGGAGTCAGGCTATGGTACTTCATGGTGTTCACCTAGCTCTGGAGAAGGAGTTTGCGTTTCAAGAGCCGTGGGCACTGCCTAGCCCGGGAAAGCAACCTATGGACTTATTTGTGCTAGCCCATG
This sequence comes from Nicotiana obtusifolia, assembly GCA_002018475.1. NCBI lineage: Eukaryota > Viridiplantae > Streptophyta > Magnoliopsida > Solanales > Solanaceae > Nicotiana > Nicotiana obtusifolia. The sequence goes on from MCJB01048484.1 coordinate 46,938, forward strand.
GACCCACTTTTGAGTCCCATGCGTGTGGCTAATGATTTGGAGCCCTGCGAGGCCATATTTTAAAAGCTAACTTGTGGCTATTATTTTAAAGACCAGGTGTAGACTCTATCTATATAAGCTACACTTAGAACTATTTCTCATTTTCAGCCTATCTTGAAATATATGAATATTAAACTTTTCTCTCTAGTTGAGACTAGTTGTGATTTGGTGGACTCCAAATTGTACAACCTTGTTTGATCATTCAATTTGCAAGAGATTGTTATTCTCTTGAGGATTGTTGCATAAGATAGGTGCCTTTGATCCTTTTGGAAGGTAACTAGGACTAGTTCTTCTAGTTATTGTCCAATTGATTATCA